>SNQJ01S0064122.1:9434-50294 GCA_010110895.2 Picea sitchensis | reverse complement strand
TTGAATATGTAACCCTGTAACCCCCTGTATGCAAAGAAAACAACAAGTGGGAGAATGTTGGGTATGTGTTATATTCTTTGCATGAGTAGTAGCTTATGAGCATATGCACCGAGCGGGTAGGGGGGTGCGGGGGAAATTCCCCCGAATTTTTTTTTTCTGCCTCGGGAAACATGACACCTACCTCAGGAAACGTGTCATGTATTTAGGTGGTTTTTTCGGCACATGGTTTTTGCCAATGGTTTTCTATTTCCGGTTAAAGAATTAAGGTTTTGGACTAATCCAGGTCATTGGGTTAGGGTTTTGGATGCTGCTAGCTCCTATATGTATATTGTATTGTAAACAATGTAACACAAATGAATGAATATAATATATGTTGGTTTTCTGGGTTTGGGTTTCCAGGGGAAAAATCTTTGTGTAATGTTTGTATTTGCCATTGTATCTTTTCTGAATATCTGTTTACAGTAGACATTGTACAAGGTTAGAATTTACAGAAATATGGAGAGAATATAAAAGAAAATATAGAGTGAAATGAACTCGCTAGAATGATGGTAGCTTATCTCTGAGAGGAGATGTGATAGGTACTTGCATTCGCAAGAATATCATTACAATGAGGATCCTAAGGCCTTTTTAAAATAAATCCTAAATGAGAAAACCCTAAACATCCAAAACCCTAACCCCAGAAGATGAAATACCAAAAGGTTTGTGGGCCCCGATGGGGATAGTTGATACGTCAACTTCCCTAAGGCGTAACTTTTGCATACGATCTTTGTTTGGGGCGCTTGATACATTGTCGAAAAGGTCTAGCTGAGGAGTACACATTTTGAATAGCCCAATAATGCTGACAAAAATTTATAGGGCGTTACCATGTCAAAAAAATGTCGTTTAGGGCCTCAAGACGACCTCATAAGTTTGGGACCTGAAAAATTGTAGAAAAACTTCCAAAATGGAAATTGTGTGTTGAGCCAATGGAATAGGTGGGAAACCACTGATGTCCATCTAGATCAATCATCCCCCCTTAAGAAGCAATGGTATTCATTGTGTTGAGTGCCCCCATCAAATGGGGAAACTTTTGTTGAACTTAAAGCTTGGCGAGCCACTTGCTTTGGTGTAGTAGTTGCCTTGCTTTGACAACCCGATAGAGTTGGATATTTTGTTGGCAAGTGCCCTTAACCTTGGTGTCCATGATATGATCAATGGTTGCATGTTCCATGCCATTAAGGTTGATCTCTATAGGTTTCAACTGTTCTGCCACCTCTGATGTATCTAGTAGTGGTGAAAAATATGGTCGAAGGAGGTCCACATTGAATACTGGGTGTAATCCAAGGAAGGGGGGAATACTTAACTCAAAAGCATTGTCTCCCACAACCTTGGTGATTGTGTAAGGTCCATAGCGAAGTGGTTGAAGATTTTGGTTGGGTACTATAAGGTGTTATTTCTGCAAATACAACCAAACCTTGTCGCCTACCTGAAACTTGTGGGAAACCCGGTGTTGATCATGGCGCTACTTGTACTTAACATTGACTTTCTGCAAAATATCATGGACTTGTTGGCGTATGTACTGAATCCATTCAATGAATTTTCTGGCCTTGTTGACCTCAAATTGAGCATGGGAAGAATCAGTCTGTGTTGATGTAAGAGACAGTGCTACATCAATGGGGACCAATGGTTGAAAACCAAGGCCCACCTGAAAAGGGTTGTGGCCAATCAAGCTATGGAGTGCTCTGTTGTAGCTGTGTTGGACATAAGGAAGGCTCTCATCCCATGTGCATGGATTCTTGGAGTTGTACATGCACAAGAGATGCACGATCATCCTATTGACAAGCTTTGTCTGTCCATTAGTCTAAGAGTGGAAGGAAGTGGATTTGGTGAGCTTGGTGTCCAATCGTGACCAGAGGCTTGACTAGAATGTGCTCAAGAATTTGTTGTCCTTATCTTCTATGATGGTATGTGGTCGTCCGAAGTGTACCCATACATGCTCGAAGAAGATCTTGGCAGTGTCCTAGGCTATGATACTCTTTTTGCAGGTGGTTAGAATGACCATCTTAGAGAATCAATCAACAACCATGAATACACAGTCATTTCCATGCTTGTTTGGAGGGGAGACTTGACATGTAGTCCATCGATATGGATTGGGCCTGTTAGGAGTAGGCAAAGGGGTGTACAGTCCTTGTGTTTTAATGGTTGGCTTGGAAATGGAATATGTAGTGCAGGATCTGATATACTTATTAACATCCTGTCAAAGCTTCGACCAATATAAATACTTCTATAGTATTGCCAGTGTCTTCTCCATGCCAAAGTGTCATGTCACTCGACTGTAGTGGGTTTCCCAAATAAGCTTCGCATGCTTGCTAGATTAAATGTAGAGATGACCCAGATGGCATAGCAGTCCATCCCGAAGATGGAAATCAGAAATGGTCATGCATGTTCCCAACACCTGGTAGGTCGTAGTGAGGTCAGGATCATTGTTAGAGAGTTGGGACCACCCGAAGGTCTCATGCCTACAAGAGTCAAGCACCGTGGTTAGTGTTGCAACTGGAGGTCGAACGATGCAGTAAAAAACATGATTGGTGCTCCCTTTCTTATACTTAATGTTGAGGTGAAATTGTTGCAAGTATGTGGACTACTTTTGATGGCAATCATTCTGCAATTTTCCTTGTGTCTGCATGAACTACAAAGGCCCATGATCTGTATGGATGACTCTCTCCTTCAATAGAATGTAGTGTTTCCATTAGCGGTAGTCTTGTACAATGGAATACATTTCTTTGTCATAGGTGGGGTACTTACGGATGACATATGAGAGTGTCTCACTATGATAGGCCACTGGATTATCATGTTGAGTGATAACGACACCAACAACACAATCGAAAGCATCGGTCTCAATCTTAAATGGTTGTTGTAGATCAAGTAAGGTGAGCATCAAGGTTGAGCATAAGAGATACTTCAGATCATCAAAAGGTTTCTATTGTGATCTGCCCCACACAAATGGATTTGCAACCACCCTTGGTTACTTGGCTGAGAGCTCGTGCGATATGGGAGAACCCCAATACAAATCTGCGATAGAAGTTGGCGAGGCCTAAGAAGCTTCGAAGCTTGGTGAGTGTTGTTGGGGTTGACCAATCATGAATGACTTGGATCGTGGTTGGATCAACATACACCCCATGCTCATCTACAATGAATCTGAGGTATTGGACCTTGTTCATGTCGAAGGAGCATTTCTCTAAGTTAGCATATAACTTGTGTTGTCGTAGAGTGTGGAGGACCTGTTGAATGTGTTGCAAGTGTTTTGCCCAAATCTTGCCGAAGACAAGGATGTCATCTAGATATGAAACCACAAAGGAATTGGTGAAGATTTGAAACATGTCATCCATCCTCATGAAGGTGGTTGGGACATTTGTCAAGCCAAAGGGCATGACCAACCACTCGAAAAGACCTTCTTTATAATTGAAAGTGGGCTTCCATACATCAATATGTTCTATGGGGACCTAGTGGTAGCTAGACTTCAGATCAATCTTACTAAAATACTTGCCCCCCTTGAGTTGGTTGAGAAGGTCATCAATTCGAGGAATTGGGTACCAATTCTCAAATGTGATTTTTTTTCAGAGCTTTGTAATCAATACAAAGTCACCAAGTCTTGTCTTTCTTTTGTAGGATCACGAGTGAGATTCCACAGGGTGAGGAGCTTGATCGAATGTGCCCTTTTTGGAGTAGCTCTTGGATCTGGCACTTGATTTCCTCATTTTCTAGGAGAGAGCGTCGATACACTGGCCTGTCAGACAAATACATTCTAGGAGTTAGCTCAATTGAATGCTTGACCTGACATTGTAGAGGCACTCTGGTAGGTGAGGTGAAGATGTCCCGATATTCTTCCATGGCCTTGTCCACTTGCTTATGTTGCGTATAGGAACCCTGTGTATAGGCCATGGATGTGGCCGCAACCTTCCATTCATTCTGAGAGTGAATCATGAAGAGGAAAAATTCCCTAGTGTGGGAGATGACCTTCCTTCATTGCTTATCTAAGACCAAAGAAATTGTGGTAGGTGAAGCTACCTCCGGGATCCTATACAATTGTCTGCTCATAGTAACAATGACAGTACAAGGTATAGATTCATATACAACATGACATTTCCACATATATGACTAGCCTAAGAGAACATCACAAACTTCAAGTGGGGAAACATCACACAATACCTCATCCTTGAAGGGCTTGATGCCATAGGGCATGCGACACTGTTGGATGACACAAATATCTTGTCCTTGGCTGAGCCACCCAATGTTGTATGACTGTGGATGTGGTGTTGTCGACAACTCCACCCGCTTCACGACCTCTGTTGAGATGAGGTTCTTTTGGCTTCCACTATCAACAATGAATTGTAATAGAGCACCCTTCACCCACATTTGCGAGTGAAAAAGACGCTTACCTTCCTCCGACTCTTCTGGTTCGTTTCACTGGATCTTGGTGGTAGCGACCGTGGCATTGGGCTATGCATCAATGATCCACTTCACCTTGTTTGGCTCTGAATCAAAGTTGGATCCTCGATCTGACTCTGAGGATTTTAGCTTTACCACCAATGATTGTTTCAAGCGACATTCATTGGTGTTATGCCAAGGGATTTTATGGAATTCACACCACTTCCCATTGTCTTTCTTCGTCTTCCCATTACCCTTCTTTGTTTACGACTTAGATTGGTTGTCCTATGGTTTTCCATCCTTGCTTTGTCCTTTGTTTTGTGTGTTGGGGCTTCCTTTTCCTGAATTCTACTATGATGTGTTCACAGATCCAAATTCCCACTTATTCCTTAGCTTAAATTTTTGCTCGGTTTGGACAACATATCAATAAGAAACTCCGAATGACGAGATGTCCATAAACTCCATTTTTGTTTGGATGTACCTATGTAGGGCCCCATGATATTTTAGAACTAGATGTCGCTCAAAGTCTTTGATACTCGGCTTGGTGTGCAAGGTATGGAAGGTATTTGTGAACTCCAACATTGTTTGATCCCTCTCTTGACGTAGTGTGGTTCATCTCGTGTATTGGTTGTCGTAGTTTCCAACAGGGTAATATTGTTCCTTGATGACATCCATAAAAGAGTCCCAAGTGGGCTTGACCCCAAATATTCTAGATTCCTCTGTGGATTTTTTCTCACAATAAGTCTCCCACAAATGTTTGACACGACAAACCGCCTTAAGGAGCGCAAAGGTGATCTTTTCCCTATTTGGAAAATTGTGGACATAGAAATAACCTTCTAGTATATTTAACCATTTTTCTAAAGAATTCGCATCTATTTGACCTTCAAATGTGGGAATATCAAAATTAACTTGTATCTTGAAGGGGGTGGTGCCTCCAAAGTGGTCGCTTGATGAAGATGCCTCTGTTGTTGTCAAAAACCATCAAAGGATTTGGGTAAACTAATCCATCATCCCGTTCCTTTGTTTCACAAGGACTTCCACGAGCAACAACTTAATAGGATCTCATGCTCCCTTGTCTCCTTGTCTGTCCGCCATGGGAGATCGTCGGGGTCAGCAAGGATGGTCTTCCAAAGGTTTGACTAGTTCGAGTCCCAATGCCTGATACCCCAACCTCGTTGGGGACATGCAGAGAGAAATCGATAAAGAGCATACCACTCTGATACCATTGATCCATATTTATGAGGGAATGAAATGAAACACATAAATAAAATAGACACACTGTAATGTCCCCATTATAATCCCCAGTTTAATTAATGATTAATGTAGATATAATATGTGGCTATGACCAAGTGATGTAATATGCAAATTGTATTTCTGAATGTTAATAATAAAATGTGATGCCAGCTGCTAAGGGGACATGGATAGAGATGGGGGATGGATTAATCCACAAGAGAGGGGTAGGTCTAAGAGAATGCCTAAGAGGGGGTCTAAGGGGGAAATACCCATGTATATTAATTCAACCCATTTTTCCTAAAATTTCTATTGGTATATTAGCCTTCTAATTTCTGATTGAGTGTTCCCAAAGATAATCGTTGAATACATGTAAGAGGGTGGGTGTGAGTGGTCACATCCCATAGTTATTGGGCACATGGGGGCTGAGTACAATCAACTTGGGGAAGCGTTCGAGTTAATAATGGTAAGCCAAAGGGAGGAAATTCATACGGGCATTTACAATAGTTTTACACATTGATTTTTTGGGCATGCACAACAAATTGAGAGCAAGAAAGAGAGCTTGGAGTTGGAACACCCATGGAGGGAGAATTCTAGAGCATGATGGGGCATTTTTGGAGTGTTTTGGAGCTCAAAATTGAAGAGCCAAGTTGTCAGGCCTGAAGAGTGAACTTATGTGTGAGTTTCATTGAAACAACAAGTGTTTGTTGTTGTTTGCTAGTAGTTTTCCTTGCAGCAAGTTCCCTAGAGTTCCTAGATAAGATATTTTTGGTTACCTGTGCCATAGAGCCTCTGATAAATGAATGGGATGCATGAGGGACTAAGATCAGTGAAGGGGTACATTCCTTGGGTTGGGCATGTCGAAAGGAAAAGAGTCGGTGGGAAATTATGATGGTTGTGGGAGAATGTTAGTGGGTTGTGGGATTTCTGAGCTGCGAGTGGACAATGAGAGACCACCGTCTTTTGTGGATTACTAGATTCAGCTCAGGGGTGACTTGCTATTGAGATTTGGAACAACAGGTCTATGGTTGGGTGGAACGTCTGTCCCAAGCAGTTGGTTACACAATTATTGTGAAAATATAAGTGTTTAGTCTGTTTTCTATATTGTAATCTAAGTTTTAATTGGTGTGCATGATCTTTGTATTGAGTTTACTGGTTGTTATATCAGAATGTGGTAGATGCATTAATTTAATGGCAGCAAACAATAGCTAAATTTGGTTGTAATTCGTAGTTGATAAACTACGGGAAATTGTTAGTTAGTAGAAATTTTCATTTTTACGAGTATGCCACATCGTAATGTTCCTCAGTTGGGTTGTGGGACGTTACATTATGGTATCAGAGCATCTGTTTCAAACACAACACTTGTATGGGCCAAGACAAATGTGAATTAGGAAAAATTGTTGTTGCACATTTGACTTTGATGGATTTGGGGAAAGACAGAGAAAAATCAAAGTGAAATCCCAAAATTTGTGAGTAAAATTCAAGTTTGAGTGACTCGGGTATGTTTAAGAAATTTAATGAAGTAAATATGCAAGTTTCAGAGTGGAATTCGACTTGAAAATGTCAAAATTCGCATTTTAATGGTCGCTTGTTGCGCTTGGTAGAAGTTCAGGAGTCGACAACCGAGATTCACATTGATAAATTTAAAAGTTCATAATGTTTCAATTGTTTTGAAGTTTGAGCAAATCAACGACCGAGATTCAATTTTAGCGGTTGGGAAGTTGAAGTAGATCGATGGTCTAGATTAGTTTTGATTGTTTGGGAGTTGGAGCTGATCGATGATCAAGATCATCTTGGATTGGAGACCGATGGCCCAGATTCACCTAGGTTTTTGTCAAAAAAAAATTAAGTGTTGGAGTTGACCAAGGAAAATGGCTAATGGGTCAATGGTCGAGCATCGACCAATTTCAGCGAAGTGTTTTCAGTCATCGACGGAAATCATCGATGGTCGATGGGTTGATGGTCGAGCGTTGATTGATTTCGACGGAGTGTTTTCAATCATCGACAAAAATCACCAATGGTCGATGGGATGATGGTTGAGCATTGGCTGAATCAATGAGGTGTCCGTTTTTTCGATGGGCCGATGGTTGGGGATCCGTCGATTCAACGAGATGTTCAGGTCATCTAAGAGAAACGCCTGATGGCCACTGAAGGAAAGAGGGCGATGATGTGTCATACCATGTTAGCATCCACATGTCATGCCATGTCAACCAATTTGACACCTTAGGATGATGTGTCATGCCACATCAACATCCACGTGTCATGCCATGTCAATAGTTGCCACATCATCCCAGAAGTGGTCGACAACCGATGGTTGGGTCGACCAAACTAGAGAAGTGTTTCATCAGTCAACAAGGATGACCGACGACAGATGGGTTGATGATCAGGTATCGACTGAATTGATAAGGAGTTCATTCTCCCTCTGACGACTGACAATCAGGTCGTTGGTTTAGCATTGTGTCGTGAATCGATTGTCAAGGTATTGGGTCGATGGTCGATGGTCGAGTTGACAAATTAGGAAAAGTGTTGTGTGTTCCCGAAGGAGAACATCAATCGTCGATGGCCAATAGAGTCATATCAATGGCTCATATTTCACTCGATTTGAGATCAATGACTGATGCAGGAGCATCTCTCCACGTCAGCCAGCCAGCCAGCCAACCACGTCAGCGCATGCATTCAAGGCTGAAGAGAGGCGCAACCCTCATCTTCAGTTTTGGATTTGAATGTAATTAATGTTGTAGGCTGTTGAGCCATGGAGCCGTGCCTTTCTGCAGGCATTAGAGTAGGTAGGCCTCAATGCTTGTAAGGCTAAGATCTAGATCCGATTTGTGGACTAGACATCCCATTCAATGAAATTGAATAGGGTAGGTAGGTTGGAGGGAAGCGCTCGAAGAGCCCCCTTATGTAAAAGATCAATTTCGATCTCATTTTGGAGAGAGTGGGTAAGAGTTAGAGTCTGCAAGTAGGGAGTAGAAGAGAAGGAGCCGATACCTTGTTACAGGTTGGGCTTAGGAACACCTTGTACAAACATGCATTTGCCATTTAATATAAATAACAGTTTTTCCTGCGTATTGCTGTAGATGTATGTTGTAGGTTTGAATTTGCAGGGAGTTATTTTGATTTTAGGCTTGAGAGGTCTTTGAGGCTTCATACTAGGAGGGTGTGAGAGAACACTGCAGGTTCTAATAGCCATGCATAGGGGTGCATTTCTGAACTCTGCGGAGTCAGACAGAGGCGTGCCAGGTGGGCACAGAAGTTGAAATCACCAACTCGAAAGAAAGACCTGTGAGGTTGATGAATACCTTAGAGGGCAAGGCTGTGGAGTAGAACACAGTTGTAGATAAAATCTCTGAGGAGACCTGTGCAACTCTGCCAGGTGGGCATTGAGCCAGTGCAAGGAGTGCACAAAAGAACTCTGCTGTGAGTTCTATATAACTCTGTCAGGAGGGCATTGAGATAGTGTGCAGACAGGCACAAGAAGAGAACTCTGTTGAGTTTTGTATTATGGAAGGAGAGTCTAAGGAGAAGGACCTTCACAGGGTTGCTAAACACCTTGAAAGTCTCAGCAAGAGGTTGCTTGAGTGAAGGATAGCCAGGAGGGCATCCCAATTCTCCATTTGAGGGAGAAAGGAAAAAGGACGAGTTTCCTTGGAGGTCGAAGCTACAGGAAAGCTCAGGACGAAGAGCACCTTTGTGTGGATGTGAAGACTGTGTAGGAGCGCAGAAGTCAGGATCCTTTGAGGATTTGAGAAAAGAAGCTCAGGAGAAACAACATCATTGAGAGCGTAGGCGAGGACTCAGATTCGAAGAGTTCACAGAGAAGAAAGAAGAAAGGTTGAGGCCTTGGAGAAATCGAAATTTCTTCCAAGTCTGGGAAGAATGTGCAGAGAAGATTAGGAGGAGGCAAAGTCACTGCCCGATCAGACTGCAGAAAGGATCTGGACCGTTGAGAGTTTCGCGGCCAAGGAGCAGCAGGAGGAGTGCACAAGGAGGATGGATATGGACTGTTGGATCTAGGTCCAATTACCCGTCAGCCGTTAGATCTGACAGGAGCTGCACGAGGTTTAAACTTTGTGAACAGGAGGGTGAAAGTCCCGAAAAGTGTCGGGACATCGGGCTATCGGTATTCGGGAAATCGGGGGTTCTGACGTTGAGAGGTCGGGACACTCTAAGGTAAAAGCCCCGAAAGGAATTTTTTCATCGGAGTTTCGCGTATTGGGATATCGGAAGTCCTGAGGATAGAAGATCGGGAATCTCGAGGATGAAAACCCCGAAATCGATCTGAACCGTCCATCAGTTGGGACACGTGGCAGAGATCAGAAGCCGTCGACATTTCAGAGTTCAGAACTTCGGGGATCAAAGGGACAAGATGCCGAGACATTTCGGCATTTGAAATCGCGAAATCGTGAAATGATTGGGGACTGTCCATCATAGGAGGATGCGTGGCAGAGATCAAGGCTTTCGGGAAAAATCCCGAAAGGGGAGAGTCCAGCGTCATTTCTGGATTCGGCGTTTCGCGAATACTGATGACAAGAAGAACACACATTTTGGAACCGCGAAGTCCAAAACCCCGACAAGGTAGAAAACTCCGCGGTGGGGCCAGCTGAAAACTCCGCTGTCGGGCCAGCTAACGTCATATCGGGAAATCGGGATTCGGAGGATCGAGAATCCTGAGGACAAGAGGTTCGGAGCCTTTGCAGGCCCGAAACCCCGAAAGGGACTGCGGTCATATTGGGGAAGGTCATGTGGATCAGGAAATAGCCATGGGGATAAAGGCCATTAAAGCGTTTCAACGCATCGGCGTTTCACAGATCAACATTTCGGGGGTCTAGTGGACGAGAGGTTGAGCGCTTGGGTTGCGCGACCCCGAAAATAGAGCCATGGTTTTATGCGTAGTGGTCGTGTGGACCAATACTTAGCCCTTAGGGCTAGTCACCGAAAAAAAGGTGATTTGGCATTTCAGAGATTCGACGTTCAGGGAATCAAGAGAAAATGTGTCCTCGTGACATCGGGAATCAGGAAACCCCGAAGCCCGAAAATCACATTTCCTGTGGGGAAAATGTTCACGGTCGCATTAGGGCCGTGAAGGAAAAGGAAGGACCTGTGGATCGATTTTAATAGAGATTCCAGTGGGAATCGAAAGAGCCGCTTCGGCTCATGATCTAGACAGAACGATCCTGAGGGAGGAATTAGATAAATTCTGCGGACTGCACCAATGACTCAGATTTGAGGAATGTTAACACAGTAAAACAATTGATTTTATATGAAAATTTTCGAAAATTTTCACATTTTTGAAGGTCATTAACTTGCAAGACATTTTTGAGGGCCTAAATGACATTTTTAGAAAATCAAAACCCACAATACAAAGTGTCTCTACATCTCAAATAAATGAACTCGGAAATAGCTATCCAATGAGCTATTACAAGCGCAAAACAGAGCTCATATGAGAAAGTTACAACTAAAATAGTAAGGGTAAAATTTTGGCACCAATTTACTTTCAGAGGGCATAACTCCTTGCTCAAGAGTTCATTTGGGGCACAAGAGAAATCTGTGGAAATATTATGAACCACATAAAACAACCATGGAGCCAGATTTAGTATCCGGGCATGTAAAAATGTGCAGGATGGAAAAAAAGACACATGTAGCATGCAAGGATAAATTGGGTAAAAAAAAAAAAAATTCTCCGAACCATAACTTTCAGCTCAAAGCTCTAATTTGAGCAAGTGAATAGTTGATGGAAATGTATTAAGGAGTAGAAGACATCTGTCAACCCATAATTTTGATTTGGGTAGGAAAATTTTCCCGAAATTAATAAAGAGATTTTTGTAACAGTAAAAGAGTGGAAATTGCAACGTGTAAATGTTGTAACGTTTCACTCAGAACTCAAATTGAGGCATGGGTACAACCATTGGAAAGTTTCTTCAGAGAGTAATGCATATACGGAATCATATTTTGATTTGGTGTATTGTGTACTTCACAAATTGGGATAAATAGTAACTTGTATTCTAATTGATGAAATGTTTTATGTTATGCATGTTCTAACATTAATTATTACATTCACATTTCTTGCATAATTAGAGGTAAAGGAAAGCAACTTGGTTTTTATATGAGGACTAGAGTTATGGATGATGCTCAAGGATATTATAGCCATGACGAATAGATCATAGGTCTGCATGTCAGCATGGGAAATGTTGAGACAGAGTCAAATGGTAGAAGAGGCAGGCAGGAGCCTGTAATTATGAGAAGCCTGCATAGGGAAGTGCAAAGTTATAAAGATGATAATGAAAGGATTATGAAGGATCTGGAAGAGATTCTTCAAAGTTTGAATATGTTTCACAAGAAAGTAAAAAAATACTCTCGAACCATGCATGTGACTAGTGCAAGACAAGTGACAACATCTAGATCCCAAAGCAAAAGGGATGATCATGGGAATGATAGGCAGCCAAGAAGTATGACTAGGCACCATCATTCTCCAAAGAAATACACCAGAATAACTCATGCAAGTTCAGGGCCAGAGAGTAGTCCAAGTGTGTATCCTATCTAGAAGCAAAGGAGAAGACCTGAGGTACAAATATTGCAAGGCGAGCTCAGGAAGATCAAGCTACCAACTTTCAATGGTGAGCATAAGAAAGGAGATGAAGTTGAGGCATTACTGTTGGAAATGAAGAAATATTTCTAGCTGCATGATTACCCCTCAAAGGTAGAAGCTATAATTTCCACCAACCACTTGCAAGGAAAGGCAATCATGTGGTGGGATCAGCTTAAGCAAGCCAAGAACCTTGATGAGAAGAGGATCTCATGGAGACAGTTCAAAGGATATTTTGAAGAGAAATATTTATCTGATTATTAATATGAAAGGAAAATGAAAGATTTATTTGAAATTAAGTTGGGAAGCATGACAATGGATGAATATGAAAAGAGGTTCTTTGAATTATTGAAGAATGTTGACTTCATAAAATATGAGAAAATCAAAATCCAAAAGTTTCTAAGTAGCTTACCCTCCTTCTACAGTGAGAAGATTCAATTTGATAACCCCAAAAATTTGGAGGAAGCCATAAGTAGAGAAAGGCATCTTTATGACAAAGTTGAGGGAGGTCGGTTTTCCAAAAAGCTTGGAATGACAAGATGAAGGGTAAAAAGGATCAAAGATAGAAGGGTTTTAAGCCACCCTTTTTCAAGAACAACACCCAAGTGAATCAACAAGGTCAATCATCCCAAAATGAGCACACGACTACAAATTCATTTGGGAAAAGGCCAAGGCAACAACCTGTACAATGTTGGGGATGTGAAGGAAATGACGTATATAGGGACTTCCCTCACAAAGGAGAAAGAATGAGCATTGTCCACAACATTCAAGAGGCTGAAACAATGGAAGACATGGGAGGAAACATGCTAAGGATTTGTGCAGCCTTGGACAACAAGCAAGAAAAATATCAATCCCCCATGATTGAAGTGGAAGGTAAGATTGACAACCATCCCATAGCATTTTTAATTGATTCTAGAGCTTCCCTAGTGTGCAAGACACCATACAGAATGGGCATGATATAATTGAAAGAGTTGCAGATGCAGCTTGAAGAGTTATTAAAGAAGGGGTATATACACCCAAGTGTGTCACCTTGGGGGGGCCCATTCATTTTTGTGAAAAAAAAAGATGGAACCTTAACGCTGTGTATTGATTTCAAACAGTTGAACAAGGTCACCATAAATAACAAATATCCTTTGCCAATAATTCATTATTTGTTTGATCAAATGAAAGGTGCAAGTATATTTTTGAAGATTGACTTGAGATCATGTTATCATCAAGTAAAGATAAAAGAAGAAGATATCAACAAGACAACATTTAGGACAAGATACAAGCATTATGAATTCATGGTAGTACAATTTGGACCATCAAATGACCCAACAATTTTCATGTGCATAATTAATGGAGTGTTCAGGGAGGACCTGGACAACTTTGTAATTATGTTCCTAGTTTATATACTCATCTAATTTAAGTCGAAAGAGAAACATGAATAACATTTGAGAATGGTGTTGAAAGTTTTAAGAGAACATAAATTGTATGTTAAACTAAGTAAGTGCATCTTTCACCAAAAATAGATTCACTACTTGGGGCATATAATTTCAGTAGAAGGGATAACAGTGGATCCTGAGAAGATAGAGGCCATTAAAAGATGCCCAACACTAAAGGATGTGACAGTTCATGGGTCTTTCTGGTTATTACTGAAGATTCATAAAAATATTCTCAAATATTGCAAGTCCAATCACTTGTTTGCAAAAGAAGGGAGTGTAATTTGAATGGATGTCCAAATGTGAAGAAAGATTTTAGCGGTAAAAAGACATATTGACAAGTGTGTTAGGATATTTAGACACTTAGGATTTAGTTAAGATCTACTTGGTCTAATGTGTCGTTGGGTAAAAGTGTGATTCTCTAGTATGCATTAGTATGCACTTGTAGTTAGGAAATCCGATGGTCATGATATGTTCCCCCGACATAGAGTGATTCAATTTTTTATATTCTCCTCGATCTTAACGACCACATTGATCCGTGGCTTAAAACCCGATTGGTCCATGATCTCTAGTTAAAGAGAATGGAGAGTCATTTGCCGATGATCGATTATGATATACTCTCTTGTAAATCTCTCTATAATCTTTTTTCTTTTGCATTAATAAATTGCTCCAAATGGCCATGTTAGCTGGGGCTGTGGATGTTTCCCCATGGGGGGTTTACCACGTCAAAACAACGATGTGTTGAACTTTGATCTGGTTGTGGGAGTGGCTACTGAAGGTGTTCTTCCTCTGTTGGAATACCTTTGTTGTCGAACATGGTATCGGATCCTGTTTAAAGACCCACTCCCATTGTAGATTGATATCGTGAAGTTGAGTTGTCTCATCTTTAGTTTCTATCATTTTCGTACATTTATGGGTTGATAGGACTATTCCATTGCGTCCAGAGTGTTCATTTTCGTTAGGAACGCTTTTCATTTCACTCGAAAAGGTTTATGTTTGCCCAAGATATGGCCATTTCAGTTAGATTCGGAGGTATAAATCCTGGATACGCCCTTTTTAAATTTTTGCAGAGTATTATTTCGGTTTTATTTCAGTTTTTTGTTTCCAGTTTGCTACTTTTTTGGATCTACATATAACATTTGCCCCGTGCTCTGTGCGATCTCAACAAATCAGAAACATATAAGAATTGGTGCATTTTCTAGGTAATCTAATTGAGATCTAACCCTTGTTGTCATTGAGAAGCAAATTTTTTTTCCTGTGTGAAAAAAGTTTTTTTTTGCACGTTCTCCAAGACTATCTTCCACAACAACAACAACAACACCCCAATCCTCCTCCTAAACAATACAATATGTTTTGCTAGCTCATTTAGTTAAAAGTTTCCTTATTAAGTAAGAGGTCATGAGTTCAAGTCTCTTTTTTGTTACTTTTTTTGAAAAGGTTCATGCATCCATTGTAAAGTGTATTTCATTTCAAGTAAAAAAATGAATCACTATAAGTGGCTTTAACATTTTATTTTAAAGTTATTTATTTTACATGCAACTTTCTTTTATAAAGTAACTTCATTGTAAAAGTGATTCCCGCTTCTTTTTATAAAAGTGGGTCGCTTTATAAAGCAACTTTTTTGTAAAAGTGTGGTTATTTGGAGGGGTATCACCACGTGGACCAACTTCTACTTGTCACGTGTCTCTTTGGTTACCGTATATATATTTCACATCCGAAGTCCATTTTCAATACCATTTTTTTTTTAAATCACCTAATTTTTCGAAATATTTCCATCCAGATCATCAATTTCAATTTTTAAATCCATATTATCTGCATATTTAATATGGCTTCTTCTAGTGATCTTTTTCTTACCAACACCAAATACTTCCAATGGAAATCTCATATGGAGGATTAATTAAGAAGTAAAGACATGTACCAGATTACCTTGGGAAAGGAAAAAGAACCCACTGATGATGAAAAGAAAGTAAAATGGGTTAATAGGAATGACAAAGCACGTGGACTAATCAGAATGTCCATCTCTCCTGATTTAAGGTTCCAACTTCAAGAATTGATGACCTCGATGAAGCTTGGGAAAAGCTTGAGTCTGCATTTGGTAAACACAATATTATTCGAGCACATCAGTTAGAAAATCAGATATTGACTTTAAGTCCAAATGATTTTTCTTGCATTGAAGACTATCTATCTAAGTTTAAAACTGATCCAAAAAGGATCTAGAGAAGGCTAAGAACAACTCAGAACTCTCAGAAGCAACTCAGGATGCTCAGAATGGCCTCAACAGACAGAGAAAGGGCAAAAATTCAAATTACAAAAACTTAGTGAAAATGAGATTATCGCAAAGAGCGCGTCACAAGCTTTCTAACGACGCAAACAACTCGTCAAACGATGTTACGGATAGAAAGATATTCACAGTCAAAGTTTGGTTAACCTAGCCCAGTCAGTAGGGGGATGAGTTAGCATCTGTACGGATGACGTCGGCATTCGTATAAAACACGTGGCATGAGTATGCGGTGACACATGTCATGTTGAAGTCAACATGGTGACGTGGCAACACCATAGGCTGCCCACGTGTCACCCAGATTTGGCACTTTTGGACTAATTTGTGGACTAATAGGATTTTGACAAGTGGCAGTTCGTACGGTCCATACACCAACGTGACATGATGATGTGGCATGGCGAGTTGGCAGTGACATGGCATCCATATGATGACATGACACTGACATGGAAGTTTGATAGAGCAGTGGATGACATGGCCGAATGGGAGGCTACCACGTGGCCCAATCAGGGGCTGCCACGTGGTAGTGGGCAAATGCCCAATGATAACCCGTATCCAAATTTTGAAAAAAAATATCGTTTGGTGGGTCTGCAAAAGCTGGTGAACCACGCCAAATTCGGCCACGTAATGATTGACAAAGATTTGGATAGGACCATCGCCAAAGTTGGTGGAACAACCTTGGTTATATATATATATATATATAGTTGTAACAATAAAGGCAAAAGGGGGAGGCCCTCGGGTTTGACCACGGGACCTCCTCCCTCCACTATGCCTTAACATTCACGCCCAAACCAACAGGTCAATGGCCTGTGTTGTGAATAGCGCCTTGGAAATTGTTTAAAAAGAGCATCCGCCCAGAGCTCGACGGGAGGCGCGCTTGTGGTACAGTTGTTTTCATGTAGTTCGAGGCAAGTACAATAACATTAATTGCAAGGGCACAAAAATTGAGACGATTTTCTTCTTGGGCCTGGGAGTGCCATAGTTGGATCGAGGTGTGGAGACATTCATTTTTGGGTAATTCGATGCCACAAATTCAGTAGTGTTGTCTGTTTTCTGATCTAAGCATTATTTCTGTAGCTTGATTTCATAATGAGGTATAATTATGTATTTTGCCAAATTCTTTTGTTGAGTTAATGAAAAAGCCTACCCATTTGAGAGCAGGACCCGAAGACATAGTCCACCAGGGATGAACTCCGTTCTCAAGTTTTTGTGTTCAGATTTGATGCTTATGTCTCTTCATTATTGAGCTTTTCCTTCTTTAATGGTGCACTTTAATTTATGCTCATTTAATGAAATTCTTTATAAGTCCCTCGATGAAAATATCTAGGATAAAAAACACTTAGAATTTTATGTGAAGAGTGTAACATAAAGATGGAGGAAGAGCGTTGCATCTATATTATTCTTTCTAAGATAGGTAGTGCATATTTTGTGTCTGTATCTACCTTTTATGACATGAGAGAGGTTCTAGGGAAATATTATCAAAAACCCACTTTTGAGTCCTTTTGTGATGCTTTGATTAGAGAGAAAGATAAGATTGTACAACTTGGGGTGATCAACATTGCAAGCACATCCAACAAAGCCTTAGTAGCCTAGTAGAAAGATAAACCCAAGATCCTAAGAAACAACATCCTCGCCACAACAAGAAGCAAACCAAGGGTCCCAAACCCACTCAGATAACTTCAACTCCTAATGGTGACAAAGGAGAAAAATCTAAAAATAAGAAGACTGATAGACATTGCAAATTTTGTGGGAAATATGGTCATGATGAGTCCAAATATTTCAAGAAGATGGTAGCCTTAGAAGCAACAATGAAAAAACACAACATCAATATTGATTCTACTTTTTCTTCTTCTCATGAACATGCACTTTCTTCTTTTGGTTTCTCCTTCAATGCAACTTGCACTTCTTATTTTGATGAGTGACTTATTGATTCTGGAGCATCTTATCATATGGCTAAGGCGAAAGCCATATTTTATACTCTAAATGAATGTAACACCAAGAAAATATTTGTTGGTGATGATATATCTCTTAATGTTGTGGGATCTGGAATAATTCAAGTAGATAATGGCCATTTCAATGATATATTATGTGTTCCAAGTCTTTCTTGTAACCTTCTATCAGTATATCAAATCACTCATTCATGTGAACGTAAAACCATAGCGTTTTCACCTCACGAAGTTTTAATAAAGGATCTAAAAGATCCTCAACATGTTCTTGCAACTAGAATTGTTGTTGATATTACCAGGTTGTACAAGTTTGACAACTTTGAGTTGTCATCTTTTCCATCAGTTTTTGTTGCTCATAACGATGACTTGAGAAAACTTTGGTATGAGAGGTTTGGTCATCTAAACTATTTCTCATTGCAACAACTATGTAATCAACAGATGGTGACTGGACTTCCTCTTGTTTCATGTAGAGATGGTGTTTGTGTCAGTTGTGTTCTCGAAAAACATCATTGGGACAATTTTGACAAACGTGCCTCTTGCAACGCCTCAGGCCCTTTGTAACTTGTTCACAGTGACTTGTGTGGTCCACTCTCTTCTCCTTATTTTTTTGGGTGCAAGTATTTGTTAACTTTTATTGATGACTTTTACAGACATACTTGGGTTTACTTCTTAAAACTTAAGAGCGAAGTGTTTGACAAGTTTTTGGCCTACAAGGGCCCTGTAGAAAAAAAAATCTGGACATCAAATTCAAAGGTTAAGAACAGATAATGTACGCGAATATGTGAACAATAATTTTACAAGTTATTGCACTACACATGGCATTCAAATACCACACAGTGTTCCATATACACCAAAACAAAATGGTGTTGCTGGGAGAAAGAACTGCACATGAAAATAAATGGCTAATTGTATGATCCAATCTAAGGGATTAAGTATAAAGTATTGGGCATAAACCATCAACTGTGCAAATTACATAGTAAATTGCACTCCCACAAAGGCTCTTAAGAATATAACACTGGAAGAAGCATTGACTAAAATTAAACCAGGTGTAAGTTACTTCCATGTATTTGGTAGTATAACATGGGCTCACATTCCTGATGAGAAAAGGAAAGCATTGCAAACTAAAAGTAAGAAGTGCACATTTGTTGGTTATTCTGAAAATGTCAAAGGTTACAGACTTCTTCAACCACATTGTAATGAAATTATTATTAGAAGAGATGTTAAATTTGATGAAAATCTCTTGGCATGCGAGCCTAATTTGGCGATTGTTCCTTCTTCGTCATTTGTGCCTTCTTCTGTTCCTATTCTGGTTTCTTCTTTAGATGATGACAGTGAGGATGAAAATCCACCTTCGCTTGCTCATCTTCCTTCATATGAGTCCATTGAACCTGAACTAGCACCGACACCACAACTTCCTAGATGGGTCCGTTCAACACGAGAAGCAACTGGTGATCTTGTCGGTGATCCTTTAGATCAATGCCGAATACATTCACAGTTCCAACGAGCCTCTTCTCTTTTGGCTCAAGTTTCAAAGACTCATGATCCAGAGACATTTGCAAAAGCTTCAGGTCATCTAGATTGGGATACAACAATGAATGAAGAGTATCGTTCTTTAATGGAAAACGATACTTTGGATCTTGTACCTCTTCCAAAAGGAAGAAAACTTGCTACATGTAAATGGATCTACAAAACTAAGTATGGATCAGATGGAAGTGTTGAAAGGCACAAGGCTCGGTTAGTTTCCAAAGGATTTTCCCAAGTTGAAGGAATTGACTATAATGAAACCTTTGCCCCTATAGATAAAATGAATTCCATCCACCTTGTTCTTTCCCTTGATGCCTCACATAAATGGGAGGTCCATCAGATGGATGTTAAATCCACATTCTTGCATGGGGATTTGCAAGAACAAATCTTCGTGGAACAACCTCCTCACTATGTCCAAAATGACTCTAGCCTTGTTTGTCGCCTTAAGAAATCTCTTTATGGTCTTAAGCAAGATCCCCGAGCTTGGTATGCCAAACTAGACAACTTTCTTATTGACACTGGATTTTCTAGATGCCATTTTGATCCTAATGTCTATACCAAGAAAGTAGGAAGCCGTCTCATATTCCTTGTCCTTTATGTTGATGATATTATCCTTACTGGTAGTGACTCAAAAATTTTAAACCATGTGAAAACCATCCTTAATAAGAAATTTGAAATGACAGAGTTAGGATTTTTGCACTATTTCCTTGGCCTCCAAGTTTTGCAAACCAATGAAGGAATTTTTCTTTCCCAGTCTAAGTATTCTTGTGAGCTTCTCCGTTGCTTCCAAACGAAATATTGTAAACCAACCCCTTCTCCCTCCCAGTTTGGAGTCAAGCTTGTTGCCACCTATACTTCTCCTGAAACTAATGCCACTTTGTATCGTCAGTTAATTGGTATCCTCTTATACTTGACTCATACATATCCTAATCTTTCCTTTGTTGTTGGTCTTGTTGCTTGGTATATGCAAACACCCTGTTGGTCCTAAGGTATGCACTTGATTGCTAAAAGGGAAAAGCTAGGACATCTATCAGTTCAGAATGATTGTTTCTTTAACTTTGGTCAGAAGGTTAGTCTATCAAGACAAAGGCAAGGTTGGGTTGGCAAAATGATGTGGATGAGGGTCCTCCTTGGTTGATGGCACACTAAAGACAGACTGGTGAAATAATAGAAAACAGAGAGAAACAACAAATTGCTCAATGAATAATCTGTTGTAAGAAGTTAAATACTCAAAATAATATTTCAAGACATCAAACATGTATCAAAACACAGTAACTCCCACAGGTTGCAAAGACAAATTTTCACTAAAGCATTAGTTGTTTGACAGGTTGCGTATCAGTAAGAACAAGTCACACAATAGCCGAAAGGAAATGAAAGCACATTGTGCAAATCAAAAACTGTGTTCAAGATAAGAATAAAAACACATAAGAAGCTGAACAAATCACCGTCATCAAGAATATGTTCACCAGGTAGAAAGCTTTAAACCATGCATAAAATGAGTCCAACCAGTCTGTTGTATTTCTATTCTTTCCTAAAAAAGTCCAACCTTTACAATATCCAAAAACTAACTATTTAAAGAAAAGTTGCAGAGGTCCTCGCCCTTAGGGGACTGAGACCTAAATTAAGCTAACTGTTTGTCAATCAAATTATTAACTGTACTAAGATGCTGAAATTAATCAACAATAGTGGTTCTTATCTCACACAAAAGACCACTCTTGCATTTAATCTAGGAAAATATTGGACTTAATCAAAATAAAACTACTACTGTCTCTGAGACATAACTGATACATGCTGAAGGAACTGAATGGCCTAAAATGGGCCTCAGAGTGACAGAGTAGAGCTATGTTGTCAAGCGATGGCATGTCTGCAAGTTGTTGGAGGCTACTAGAGATAACCGGCTACGATCTGTGACAGAGACTGACTCTCTGTCTGTGTCTAAGCTTTCACAAGCTAAGCATAGTCTGAGTTGACTGTAATCGACTCTTCCCCTCGCTTTCACTGTGATGACTGGTCGTGAACAAGAAATCATGGAGGCGGGTGTCCAATGGGAAGATGGGATGAGCGGGTGCGGGGGTATATGATGTATGAGGACAGATGTCACAAGGTGAGAGGAGGTGTGAATACGATGGAGGTATCTGAAGCGTGGAGCTGGCGGTGCAGAATGAAGGATACAAGTGGCGTGAGTGGAGGACAAGTGTCGAGTGGCGAGAGGAGCGAGAGTAATGAGTGGGATGAGTGGAGGCGATGTGGATGTGACGCAATGTCATACAAGCAAGTGATTGCGGAAGTCATCGAGGGAAGTTTAGATTCAGATCGCCTTTGGGCCCGCAATTCACCAGACGCTGCCACGTACCCTTCTAACAAAACCATGGTTTAAATTGCAGGACCACTCTGGAAAATTAACATCCAGGCAGTTTGCATCCCTGCAATGAAACATAACCATCGATCTAATTATGATCCGAGATCCGGGTGATATTTACCTGCCGCAAGAATCAACGACTCTCGTTGATCTGTGATCAATGGTCCAGATTTACTTCGGACTTTTGGGCTTTGGGATTTTTGAAAGATAAACATGAAACATATTCCAGAGGAAAATCTTTGAAGTGAATGATCTATCGCCACGTGTCATTATGGATGAATGATCCAGATTCACTTTGGAAGTCTGGGTTTTGGGAGTTTCAAATGTGAAGCATGAAACATCTTCCGGAGGAAAATCAACGAAGTGACGTGGCGACCTGATGTCGTATGATGTCACAGATGCTGAGTTGTCTTGGAATAAAGGGTGACACGTGTCATGTGGAACTGGGCAAATGTCACAAACAAATAACCGAGAATGAGTGCCACGTGTCATGACTGATGGCTGCCACGTGCTTCGACACATCGGACGTTTGGCTCTTTGGGGTTCGAGACTCTCAAATGTTAGGCTTGGAAACCTCCCCTAAGAAAAATGCCGAAATGATGTGGCGACCTGACGTCATATGATGTCATGGATGTTGATGTGTCATGGAAAGAAAGGTGACACGTGTCACGTGGAAACAGGTGCATGTCACAATCAAACGACTGAGAATGAGTGCCACGTGTCCTACCTCATGAGTTTGTCACATGTATCCACTGCTGGTTGCCACGTGCGTCGGTACTTCGGGCTTCGGGAGTTTCAAATGTTAGTGCTTCGAACCTTCCGGAGGAGAATCGCCGAAGTAACTGATCTGTCGCCATGTGTCCCATCTGATGGATGGTCTAGATTTAATTCGACACTTCGGGTCTTTGGTTCTCCGGGACTTTTGAACGTGAAACCTGAAAAATTGCTCGGAGGAAAAATCCCTGAAGTAAATGACCTCTTGCCGTGTGTCATGGCCAACTAACGGTCCAGATTCAGTTCGGAGATCCGGGCTTCGGGAGTTTCAAATGTGAGGCATGAAGATCTCTTGGAGGAAAACTCCTGGAGTGAATGATCTGCTTCCACGTGTCTCCGTTGATGTATGGTCCTGATTCTCTTTGGGTCTTCAACAGTTCGAGAGTTCTGATGACTCTTGATGTTAAACTCTGCATGATTCTGCACCCCCGAATGGATGACAACCCTCAATCTAGTTTGCTTGATAGATCTCCACCATTGAAACTTTCCCCTGTTTATTTAGGCAACCCTGGCCCAAATATGACCGTTCTAAGCGGCTACGTTTATCCATGGGCGTTTCCTGCATATGAAAAAAGACTTGGTGGACCTGTGGTGAGCTTAATCAATGGGAAAATATGATGATAATTAATTCGAACCCAATCCAACATATATTCATCCTTCGTGAAATAGATACAGACATGCGCAATGACTCAAAAATGAATAAGGACCAAGATACTTAGTAATGGGAAAAAGACTAAACCAACCAAAATAAAGGAAAAAATGATGAAGGCAAGGTCAAACAAGAGGAGACGCAGGGGATGCAGACCTAGGTTATAACATTGGCTCCAACTGGGGGTAGCTCGTCCCCGTGAGGTGCTAAGAATTGTAAATCAGTGCCTTGAGATTAGATGACTGCTCTAACCTTTCATCACTTACCCTCGTTTCTGTTTGTCAGCCCTGCGTATCTGTTACTGTCCCTCAGCCATGCATTTTATTGAATTAAAAACTGAAACCGTTCCCGAGTGCCTTGTTGGGCTATGGAGTCTTTATTCACACACAACTAACTAATCAATAGCAACAATAAAGGAAAGCGTCTATGGTACAAGAGGGACCTTCCCCTGTCCTCAAACAAAGTAGTGTTTCAGGAAGCGCCTGTTTACTGGGCCTCCAAAAATCTCTGTATCATCTAGATCGTGCAGAATGATCGTGTTGTTGTCTAGAACTTCAATAACCTTAAAAGGGCCAAACCAGAGTTATCAAATTTACCGTGCTTGGACTTGTCATCCCTTCTGACATCCCACCTCAAAACTAGGTCACCATCCTTAAAAGTTTCCTTCTTGGTTTTCTTATCAAAGACTGATTTGATCTTGCTCTAGTATGCCTCTGTTCTCTGATCAAGTGCTTCTCTTCTCTGTTGAACTTCTATAATCTAGAAGATCCTCCATTGGATGTCGTTGGGCTCCTCAATGTCCTCCTACAAGAATTTCAGGACTGGTATACCGAGCTGAGTAGGAAAAACAACGTCTATGCCATAAACAAGCTGGAATGGTGAGGTTCCCAGAGACTTCTTTGTGCTGATCATGTCAGCCCATAAGGCATATTTGAGTTTAGAATCCCAGGACTTCTTGCTTTCAGTCAACAATTTTTTAATGATCCCGATGAGAGTCTTGTTTGATGATTATGCCAGGCCATTTCCTTGAGGCTAATAGGGTGTGGAATGTGTCAAGGAAATGTTGTGACTACCACATAAGTCAATCATGGATTTGGACTTAAAATATTGGGCATTGTTTGTCACGAGCTTGTTGGGGCAACCAAATCTGGCAAAAATATTAGTTTCCAGGAAATTCATGATTACCTTGTCAGTGGCATTCCTGGTGGGCACAGCCTAAATCCACTTGGTGAAGTAGTTGGCAGTAGGGAGGATCCACTTGTGTTTTGCACTGGAGGGTGGATTTATTTCTCCTGTGAAATCTAACCCCCATTGCTGAAACAGACTACTGGATTTGATAGGTTTCAGGGGCAGTGATATTAACTTCTGTTTCCCTACAAAAATATGACATTCGTTGTAGGCTCTAACAGTGGAAAACACATCAGAGAAAAGGCCGGGCTAGTAATATCCTACCCGCAGGATCTTGAGCATCGTGGCTTTCCAATGCTGGTGCCCTCCACACACTCCTCTGTTCATTTATGTTGTGATTTGTGTGGTTTCATTTTCATCGAGGCACCTTAACAGGATGCCAACAAGATCTCTCCAATACAGGTTCTAGTTTTAAATGCAGAATTTGATGGCTTTCAACTTGAGAGACCTGGCCTTTGTCTTCTTCACATCTGGTGGACATTCAAAATGTTGTAGAAAATAAACAATGCTTTTATATGAAGGTGAAGAGGAATATTTTTCGAATACCTGTAAATTGTCTTGTCCAGGCTGTATGATGGGTGCATCTAATTGGGTGAAGATTTGATGCAACTCTAGCACCTTACAGTTTGATTCTGACAGCAATTTGGCCAGTCCTTGCCCTTTGAACAACTTGGTGGGATTTATGTGTAAATCATACTCCAAAATATTGACAATCCATTTTCCTCTTTTCCCTTCGCTGTCTGGCTGGACCAAAATCTCTTTGACACTGCCGCTAGGAACAAAAGTCGTTATGCTAGATTGGACAACCTTTTTGTTTTTGGGAATCTCGATTTGTTGAATGGCACAAACCCTCTTTGGATCAATATTTATGCCTCCCGCTGATATGATGTGGCCCATGAGCTTTCCTTCTGGCATGGGGAAGTGAGGCTTTCTAGGATTCAGAGATATCCCATACCTCTTGCATTTCTTGAATACCTGCTCCAAATGCTGCAAATGCTCATCATCAGTCTTGGAGAAAATGGTAATGCCATCCAAGTATATGACCATAAATTTGTCTTTCTCCCCTACGAAGTCTATGTCCATGGCCCTCTGAAAAGTGACCCCTGCGTTCATGAGCCCAAAGGGCATCTTGTCATACATGAATGTTCCCCATGGGGCGGTGAATACTGTCTTTTATTTATCTTCCTCACAAACTGCTATCTGGTTATAACCAGAGTATCCATCCAACAAGGAAATTCTGTGTGCACCTACCACCCTCTATAGAATATGGTCCATCTTGGGGAGCGGGTAATTGTCCTTCAGAGAACACTTGTTGATATTTCCGAAATAAACACATAAGTGTATCTCCCCACTTATATTTCTTATAGGCACTAAGTTGGCCACCCAATTTGAATATCTCAATGGTACAACAATCTTGGCATCCAACATTATTTTTAGCTCTTTCTCAGTTATGGACATTAACATGGGATTAAACTGGCTAATATTATGTCTAAATGGCTTGAAGCCAGTTTTCAGAGGGATCTTGTGCTGGATGATATCAGTATCAAATGTCTTCAAATCTTCATAGGACCATGCAAAAGTATCAACAAAATTTTTAATGAGACTGACATACCTGTCTTTTTGTTCTGCAGCCAAAGCTTTGGATAGCTTGATGATCTTGGGATTCTCAGTGGTCCCAATATTGCACTCTGTCACTTCTTCTTCTTGATCCCTCATGGAAGTTCCTTTATAAACATCATTACTGTCGAACAATCTTTCCAAAGGCACTAGTCCTTTTGGAATATGATTGGTTTTCAACTCCACAATATCATGACCAATCATTGTCTTCAGCAGATGAGAAGATTGTTGATCTTCTAATTTCTCATTTTCGTCTTCTTGACTTTCTTGATCAATTGAGATATTGGAGAATTCATCAATGGTTTGAAGAAATCCCTACAACTCTAAATCATCACTAAAGACTTGTCAGTGCTTTATGTTGTTTGGTATGGCTGTTTTTGTGTTTGATTTCCACCTAATATTTAATATTTGGGCCGATGGGAGGCCTGAACGTGCTGGCAGAAAAGGCCAGAGAATCAACTTTCTGATTCTGTTCCCTGGGAATGAAAGAGAGGTTAAATGCTAGAAAGAAATTATCGATCATATCCCATAGCTCGTTTCTGTACTGCTTGAGCCTCTCCTGCTTAGTTTGATATATATTCCTCACTTGATTGATGACCAACTCGAAATCACCAAAAACTGCTAAACAATCAATGGCCATGTCTTTGGCAGCCCTCAATCCCAATACCAGAGCTTCATATTCAACTATATTATTAGTAGTCTCAAACTCCAACTTATAAGAGAAGATTATAACTTCTTCTGAAGGGGAAATGAGGAGAATACCTGCACTAGATCCTTATTTGGATGAAGATCCATTGAAATACATCTTCCACACCTTGTTTTGTTGGCCAGTCATTGGCTGATCTCTGCGCTGGCTCACTGATATTTCAAGTTCATGATCATATAAATGAAAAACAGACGAACCCATTTCATACTCAACAACATAAATGGGGTGACTGCTGGGGTTCTGATGATCACTTACTATGTAGGCTAACCTTACCTCTCTGTATAGCCTCCCGTGCTCACCACAAAACATGGGAATGGTGGCATACGCGAGGTCCATTTGCAATGATCCTCCAACCTTCTTAGCCCAAGTTCTGTATAATAGCATGCCAAACTTTGGGGGAATGTCGGCCACCACAATGTCCATCACTACACTCTTCATGGGTAATTGTGCTAGAGAAACCACCATATCTTTGATCAAACCTAGACATTTTACTTTCTTAGAATCAAAGGAGTACAGGTCTTGGTAAGGCTTGGTAATCTTGAGACCTAGTTCTTCCATAACAACTTTGGGCATGACATTGTGAGAGGCTCCTAATTCCATAAGACAGTTGTGCAGGATCTTGTCATGGAGATTCCGAGATATATAGAAAGGAGGAGAATCATCAGAGCCATCCTCAATGTGTGGACCTACAGTAATGGCTGGGTTTTCATCTTGTAAACTAATGACATCAGAAGACACATTAGAAGGAGTAGGTTGCAGAACCTTCATGATGGATTTCTTGAAAGGTTCATTTTTTAACAGTTATGTCAAAGGGACATGAATCTTGATTTTTCTTAGCTCATGTTCTAGGCTGAAAGATGTTGGTGGCTTATCAGCTTCCTTTGTTTCAGGGGCAAGAGGATTTGATAGTGGGGATGACTGAGTTTTACATGGCATACCTTTATTCGGATTTGGCTTGGGAGGAGCTTCTTCTTGTTTTCCTTGATCAGAGGCGGTGGCCTTGGAAGCTCCATTTCTCTTCCTCAAATCATATTTCTTCTTGGGTTGACCTTGGATAACTCACTCCTCCCCTATCTAATCATCAAATTGATTTGACAAATGTGCTACCTCATAATCTTGCTGCGTTAAGTGACTGGTATAATAATCTGTCTCATTGAAAAACACAACAGTATCGTCCACAACATCATTGTCTGCATCTATCTCCTCAATCTGATTGTTTTGGAAAGGGGGCACTACCCTTTGATCATCAACATTTCTCCTTTCCCTCTGCATTACTCGAGGAACATCATTAGGCCTTCTGAATTGATTCTGATTTCTATTACTAGCCCCTTGAAAAGTTATGTTTGGCTGTTTGGATTCCCATTTTAGCTTAGCTATCTCAGAAGTCATATCCTTCAAAGTCTTAGTCATCTCTTCAAGCTAGGGATCAAATGTAGCTGGGTGAGAGGAGGCAAGGGCATCCTCTCTCTGTTTTTTCTTCTCTTTATCATATCCAGTCTTTAATCTGTCTGATGCCAAAATATTAGATTCAACTTCAATGGTTGCTTCTTTCATGGACAACAGTGTGGTTGATCTTCTCTCTCTCAGGAGGAGGGACAATTCTGCATCGAAAGCGTTAGCATAAGTGATCTTGGCAGATGCTTCAGTTGGTTTGATTTCAATTGGAATTCTACCATACATTTTGTTGAATCTTTTGGTGAAATCCGAAATATATTCACCATTATTTCTCTTTAGAGCCCCAAATTCAATGATGTAATAGAGATAATCTCTCCTATCTCCCCATTTCTTTATAAAAGATTCGTCCAATGCCTCGATATCTGCAATGGAGGCTTGAGGAAGGCTCCCGAACCATTTTATGACCTCCCCATCCAGAATCTGTACAAATAAACTCATCCACACATCTGAATAATCAATGTTAAAGTTGTCTGCAAAAATGTAAAAGGATACTAGATGCTCTTCAACAGTTATTTCACCTTCCCCATTATATCTTGGTAGATATTTCATGTAATCTGTGGTTGGGAGTGCATGTAAAACTACAAGTAGCACTAAGGGTGCATATCTGGTAGCAATTATGACATCCATCCTATTAACGGCCACGGCTTGAACAATAGGAATTTGCAAATTTATGGGAGATATAGGAGTGGATGGTGAAGTGGAATTGGGAGTGGGAGATGTCTGAGCCCCGATGGAAATATGATTCTCAGGGCTATCAGTTTCAAGATGCTCGTGATGATGGTTTGAAGTATTCTCTTGGTGTGAATTTTTTCCCTTGGNGGGGGGGGAGTGTATCTCTGATCTATAATGGATTTTCTTAGTTGCCTTTCCAGCTCAGGGCCTACTATATTATTCTCAGGGTTATAATCAACCATCTTGGCTTTGCTGTTTTCAGATTTGGATCCTTTGAATCCCTTTCTGGGCGCTAGTATTTCTTCTTTAAATTTTACTCAATGAAGTCGCCAGGTGAAAGATGGCAGTCCTGATCTTTGTTCACCATCAAAGGTCAAAGATGATCAATTTTCGTTCTCCCAGGGAAAGATATTTCGTTACTCCATTCCCCGGCAACAACGCGAAAATATGCATATGAATATTGTATAATATTAAGGACGTGATTTTCCTCACTAGCCAACATATCCAAAATCTCTTAAATCATTAGTTGTTATAGGATATTTTTCCACTCCATATGCATATATGCACTCATTGTCCCTAATCCCAAATCCATTTACAATTGCAAACCAAAATTCCTCCTCAAAATATTTAAAAAACACTCTTTGGAAAACCATATGCTAGTCTTAATCTGACAACTAGCATATGTGTTGGCATAGGGGCAGACCCGGGGTTCAAATCTTCAACATCACACCAACAAAACCCTAACTACCGACCCTTTTGGCAACACCTGCAAAGCAGATGAAGTCTCACCCGAAGTAGAGGAAGGGGGGGTTGCAGGACTCAAGTGTCCACAACCTAGCTGGGACACAGATCTATGATCACAATACATAACCAAGCACTTAACAATTATCATTCATTAGTCTTTAACCCTTATTCACATCGCAGGTAAAACCCTAATTACAGAACAACGCAATATTCAACCCGATCTAAGCATATCTAACCATTCAACACATAGAATCCATAGATCTAGCATTCATTTATGATATTAAGCACTAAGCTACTACATCAGATATATCTAACATTCATAAAGATTCAACACTAAGCATAAATCACATCAATCACATAAAGCAACCACAACACAGGATATATGTGGTTCACCCCCAGCATGGGGCTACGTCCACCAACTCTTCGTCTTCTTTATTATATTCTTTCAATCTTCTTACATGCACAGAGCCACAAAACCAAATCCCCATAGGATAGGAGATTTGTGCACCTCGTCAGATCCTCCTTTCCCGAGTTAGGTCCAAGCACAAAGCCTTACACAGTCTACACCCAATGCACTGCAGATGAATTGCACTTAGCTCTGCAAGTCTCAACATACAATATGCACAAAGCTTCTTACAATCATTTTCACTTAGCTAACTAGCTTAAAACTGACTCTTTCCTACACCGCCTAGCTACTTATTTATACATTACAAAAGGGGCCTAAGAATGGGTAAGACCCATGGGCCGACATCCCATACTCGTTAATACATAAACCCTAAACCCAAAAATCCCTCAAAAGGGGGCGAGATCCCGTGATCTATGCTTCACCTGGGCGCTTCGTCTTTGACTAGCCTGTCGAAGTCCCAAAAATGGTCAACACGACCAAGGTTCTCCAAAACTTGGTCGAGGGCCAATAGGCCCCCAACACTCACCTGTGACTTGTCCCGAGTCACTTTGATCTAAGAAAATCTGCTTCGAAGGCCTCGAGCTTGGCACAAGATGCCTCAACTTGTTGTTTCGTCAGAGCCTCCTTCTCAACGAACTCCTAAATGAACTTCTTGGTGAAAGGTCCTTCCAAGCGCTGTTCCATTGTGGTGACCACTTGTTCTAGATGTGCACCTTGTCCTTCAATCTCCTCAAAAAGCGTACAAGCTTCATCCTGTACTGGCTAGAGCCTCTGGGTCACTTCCATGACTTTACTCTAGATGGCATGGACCTACTGCTGAACTGCACGCTGTTCTTGTGACCTTTTCATTTTCTCAACCGCTGAAAGCGATCTCAAGTGTGCTTGCGTTGTCAATGCTTGTTGCTTTTCCTCCTGGGGCTGTGACTCCAATGTCCTTAGTTCTAGGTCCTCTGCAAGGTGCTCATAATTCTGCGCACTTTGAATACTAAGTTTCTTGCATTCTAGGGCTAATGCCTTGATTCTTTCGGCTGTGCTCCTGGTAGTTTCATCCCTCTGATCTTGCACTTCCTGCAGAGTGCTTGTCACAACTTGCAATTCTAGTTCTGCTACTCTTGCTTGAATCTACTTAATGGATTCATCGAGCTTCCCCACTTGGCTCTTAGTTGTTTCCTCTTCCATCTGTGCTAGGCCTGACACAGAGCAAAGTGCTCTAGTGACTGCTTCTTTAACTCCAATCTGCTCCATGATCAATTGGTCTTTTTCCTTGTAGATATGTGCTCTGTCCTCTACAAACTTCACCTAGAGGTCATCTTTTTCTTGCTGTGCAACCCGACATTTCTCTAGGGATTCCTCCTTTGCTTGCTTCAATGCCTATGTGGCTTGCTCCTTTTTTGCCTGGACTCGACGAAGGCGAGCCTCTGTCGCATCTGTTATTATGCGTCGCTGGGCATGCTCATCTCCTACTTTTATGTCGCCCACTGACAACATCGCAGTAGACACTGCACGGCTCGAATAAAGAGCCTTCTGTACCCCTTTGAGCTCTGCCTCGATCCTATCAAACATTGTCTCCTATTTGGATTTTCTTCACTGCAAAATGTCCTGGGAAGTATCTGATATAATGACGATGATGAGGTCAATATCATCCATCGTGAGCACAGTCTGTAATGGAGGTTTATTGGCTTTTGACTTCTTCCACGATGAAGGTTTCTTCGGGGAACCCTTTCTTTTCTTGGATGTCTCAGTTTATGGAAGGGGATATTTAGGCGGTGTCACTTCACCCTATTCCTACTTTTCTTCTTCCCCTTCTTCCTCTTCTTTGTCTACTTCGTCACCTCCTCCTCCTTTAGGTGAATTTGGTGTAATTTCCTTTGATGCGTTGTTCAGTTCCTGTACCTCTTCCTTCTTTTTCTTCCTGTTGTTGCTGGGTGAATCCTATTCTTCTCGAGTGACTATAGGACTTTAGATGAGGTCAGGGTTGGAGAGTTTTATCTGTTCAACTGGTACAAGGAAGTCTGCAGGCCATTCCTTGGTTATTTCCTCCATATCTTCCTCAGTGAGTTTGTAATAGGACTGGTGCTCTTCCTTATGTTCATCCTCACGCGCAGTGATGTAAATTAAATTCTTGTATGCATTGAACTTCGCTATTGGCCTGAACCTATGAAGTGTATTCGGGGTCATGCGAGGGAAGGATCCAATGGCCCTCTTCAATTGCAAGTAATAGGTGTGGAACACTGCATTGGAATGCCATTGATTCACCATGTCGCTCAAATACCAGAGGGTGGTGAACCTCGCGGCTAGTGGTTTGGACGACTCAACTTCAGGGAAGATCACTCCCTCCAACATCTCCCAAGTGATGAAGGCAACGAGTATCAACAACTAGTTGAAGTGAAACTCATAGCCCTGGTCTTGCACTTCGCAAAAATCTTGCTCCAACTGGTTGACGAGGTAGCTCGCCCAGTTTGTCTGCATTCCTTCAACGCATTTTCCCGCGAGGTCGAAAAAAAACCCCGTGACCTGCATTGGTCTATTCTTTCTTATGAGCTTACCAACGATCCACTAGAAATCTAGGCACACTGCACCATTTTGGATGGAGGCTACCTTGTAGCTCCGCTTCCCTTTCTCCACATCGCTGTAGGTATCCTTTATTCGTTGCGCCAGGGCACGATCTGCAGCTTTCCCTGGATAAAAATCATGCGAGTCTAGTCGTTGCATGCTCAATCTGGTGATCTGGTGGATCAATGCTGGATCTACTGTGATGCACATATCCAACCATATGTAACCACCATGGTAGCATGATAGGAGGAGTTTAATGCACGTGTTAACCTCCTGATGTCTGCCGAAGTGTGGTATCTTCATTACATTGAGGATTGTCGATCTTGCGATGTCTGTGGTCCACAGATGGGGGATTATATTCGACTTCTTCTCCATTTTCTTGGTCAAAAACTTGTGTGGTGCGCGCATTCCATAGTTTTTGCAGTCTCCTAAGTTGAAATCACTGATCTTAAGCATCAGAATCTGTCCTAACTGTGGTCCAACTACGTGTATCCCCTTCGGGAGGTACGCAGTGATCAATGTGTAGTCGAAGTCCCTTGGGACGCTATCATGACTAACCGCGCTAGCTAGAGGCGGGATATAGTCTGGCAGGACCGACGGGATGAGCTTCTCATTCACCAAGTCGTCACGATGCTTGCTTCTCTTCTCTGTCGCAGTTCAGGAGGGCCTAGATTGACGTCTAGTTGATGGGGATGCTTGCACTCCTCTCATCAATGAGGCATGTACTCATGCGGACAGGACCTTCTCAACCATGAGGTCTATTAGGATCTCTTTGACAGATTTCTCTACTGCGCTAAGGTCACCCGACATACACGCTCGAGATCAGATATCTCGGGTAGGTGGACAAATGCTCAAGGTAAACCGAACGGATGGCGAGGTATCAATAAGCATTGTGTGAAAGTAATTAGTTCTCTATGGGCTTGAATAATCACAATTGGAAAAAGTGTCCATGGTAAGACATTCGACGGGTTAAATAGATAACATTGTAACATATTCCTCCAACGGGAAGGAATGCCTCAATCAATACAATTCCAACCGTTATGGCACAGTCCCAATGGTCCAATGGCGAACGTTCTGGAAATAACTACATTTCTAGTTGTTCTGGAAGATCGTTCTAACGGTCGGGATGCCTCCAACGGTCATATTGCTTCGCCGTGGTGAAGTGCCAGTCTGCGTTGTTTTGCTATTCCAACGAGGTTCAAGTTTTGCAGACCTTCCTTCTGCGAAGTCCTCTATGGAATAGCCTGCAATTTTTCTAGCTTTGCTTTCTTCTTACTGAGCTTTCTTGCTTTCTTCCCTATGATCTATGTCTTTGGATTCCTCTTTCCATTCTTGTTTTTATCTTCTCTTAGTATAGTAACTTCGCACTGTTGAGGACCTTTCACAAGGTTCGAGGATACTACTTCTTCTCTTACTGTTTCTGGAGTAGGTGCTCTATTCTCCTGCATGGATAGGTTCTTTAAGCCTTCTTGCATTCTTTCAACTTCAACAGCTAAGTTTCTGGCCCTTAGTTGCTTCGAATTCTCCTCTTGTTCTTGTATTAGTCTCGCTATTTTCCTAGCCATGAAATCCCTTAATTCTTGCTTTTTCTGTTCTGTAGCTTCCTCTTCTTCTTTCCTCCGGATCTGATCTTTCTCAACCTAGTTTCTTCCTAACAAAAGTGCAAAGGGGGAACTGTTCTCAACAAACTTAATGACCTCGAATTCTTCTTCTGTCGATGATCCATGAGAAACCATAGGTACATGGGCAAGTATTCCACATAGGGTTATCAACTTTCCTTTAAACAATCCTATTTCTCCCAATGAAGGAACCATAGAGGCTTTCCTAAGATTTCCCAAGTAATTTCTGTCATAATGTTCACCTGTGTTTCTGCATCCAATACACAGTCTATGTCGAAGTCTCCTATTCTTGTTTCTATGAACTCTTTCTCTTTTAAGATCTCTAATAAACTGATGTCTTTGTGATCATTCAGTGTTTCTGTCATCTGCAATAATATAGCCTCTAATTCTTTCTGGTGGTCTAGCATATTCTCAGTCTCTTGACCTTTCTCATGGTATTCTTGTCTCATATTCATCTTTTCAACTTTAGCAATCATTCTAGGGCAATCCAAAACTTCATGTCCAGTATATTTACAACAAAGGCAAATAGGACCTCTACCAGGGCATTCCTTAGCAATATGTCTCGGTCTTCTGCAACTATAACAAAGAGTTAATCCTCTCTTTCTTTTAAACGATCCCCAACCTTTCCTGTACTACGCACTGGGATCACAGTGATGGACCTACAAAAAATTATTTCTAGGATCCTGCTTCCATTTGTTAGTCCAAAAATTCTTTCTATGCATAGGAATACCATATCTTTCACTATTTCTATCAAATCTATTCATATCATATCTTCTTTCTTCTAGTTGTTTCCTAGTTTTCAGACTAGGACAAAATCTATCAAACATACCTAGATCCATTCTTTCGAAACAAAAATTTCCACTTATATTACCTTTATCAGAGCACAAATATTTAAGATCTTACCTCTTTTCTTTAGATTAGACTTCTTTTCTTAGCACATAGATTCCCAAGTCAAGTAGAGTACTGCGTACTAGAGAAACAAATCTACGCACATAACTTTCTCTTTTCTTTAGTTCCCATCAATCACAGTTTCAGGTCTAAAAAATGGAACCATTTGTTGGCACAGGGGAAGACCCGGGGTTCAACACTTCAACAACGCACCAAAAAAACCCTAACTACCGGCCCTTTCAGCAACACCTGCGAAGCAAATGAAGTCTCACCCGAGATAGAGGAAGGGGGGGTTGCAGGACTCAAGTTTCTACAACCTAGATGGGACACAGATCTATGATCACAATACTTAACCAAGCACTTAGCAGTTATCATTCATTAGTCTTTAACCCTTATTCACATCGCAGGTAAAACCCTAATCATAGAACAACACAATATTTAACTAGATCTAAGCATATCTAACCATTCAACACATAACATCCACATATCTAGAATTCATTTATGATATTAAGCACTAAGCTACTAAATCATATATGTCTAACATTCATAAAGATTCGACACTAAGCATAAATCACATCAATCGCATAAAGCAACCACAACACAGGATATACATGTCTCACCCCGGCGTGGGTCTATGCCCACCAACTCTTTGTCTTCTTTATTATCTTCTTTCAATCTTCTTACATGCACAAAGCCACAAAACCAACTCTGCATAGGATAATATATCTGTGCACCTCGTTAGATCCTCCTTCCCCAAGTTATGTCCAAGCACAGAGCCTTACACAGTCTATGCCCAAAGCACTACAGATGACTTGCACTTAGCTCTGCAAGTCTCAACATACAATATGCACAAAGATTCTTACAATCATTTCCACTTAGCTCACCAGCATACAATTGACTCTTTATTACATCGCCTAGCTACTTATTTATACATTACAAAAGGGGCCTAAGCATGGGTAAGATCCATGGGCCGACATCCCATATCCGTTATATAAATCCTAAACCCAAAAATCTCGCAAAAGGGGGCGAGATCCCGCGATCTCTGCTTCTCCTGGGCGCTTCGTCTTTGACCGGCCTGTCGAAGTCCCAAAAATGGTCAAACACGACCAAGGTTCTCCAAAACTTGGTCGAGGTCCAACAATATGCAACTTTATATATGTTTGTTTCCCTTCAACAACTTATGTATGCACTCAAAATGCACCAAGAAAATAAAATGTGCACAAAATGTGCCTTTTTGGGTGGAGTTCATGGGTTTTCCAAGTTTTTAACCTTCTATTCTCCATGCCTAACTAGTACAACCAACTTTTTATGGTATAAATAGATCCATTGGGTGGAGGAGAAGAGGAAGCACCCTTATGCTAGCAAAATTATACTTACGTCTACAAGTATCCAGTCTTGTGTTTTTAAGACCATCCCTCGTTCCTAGAAATCCTTGTTCCTATCACCCTTTCCCTCATTACCCCGTTGAGAGGAAGAGACCATTCTCTTTCTATCACCTTCTTGAAGCAAAGAGTAAGGAGGTGAAGTTGTCTTCAATGGCTTGGGAGGAGGAATCTGGACAACAATGCTTTAACAAGGATCATGTGACAACATTTCTTGTTATTTGTTGTTAATTTAATATATGGGAACTCTCTTCTTTTCTGCACCAACCATGTGTAGTTAATGAATCTCTTTATGATTATGTGCATATTCTTGGTAGGAAACTGACTAATTGATCCTAGTTTATTTAGGTAGTTACATTTTGTTGATCATAACTACTTTATTTGTAGTTTTTTTCTTTTCCATGTGTAGATCAACAAAAGACTATATCAGAACGAGATATTGTAGTGGAGATCGTGGAGTTTATTCTGAACTCTAGTGTATGAGTAAGTGGTTTCTAATGCAGTAGCAGGACCCTGCAACAATTCTAACACCTACAAGACCATTCTTGTCCTTCAAAATGCATAACAAAATTAATTTCTTGAACATTTAACAAAAAATTCATTTACTTTATTTCAAGACAGAAATAGAAGAATTTGATTACAACCACAAGAACAAAAACAAGCTATGAATCCTTGCCTTGATCATTTATTTCAGAACTCCTCTGTTTACAATGTGGTTAATAGATACAATCCTTCATCGCATGATACCGTCTTTTCTCGATCTCGTTCTCTGTGGTGATATGGACCACTTCAATCAACCTAGTGAATCTCGATTCACTTCTTTACTAAAATGATCAACCCCTTCATCTCCTTTTTTCTCCCTTTTTATCCCCAATTCTTCTCTTGTTGATTTTTTTTCATCCACTAAGGAGATGAACAACTATGATTGTTCACTGCCTAGTCATTTCCCAATTTGAATTTCATTCCCTCTTCTTTCACCAACGATTGTTGCATGGTGTTTATCTTCCTAAGACACATGGAGTTGAATTGCAGCATATTCCATGTAGCATGGAGTTTCAACATATTACATGTAGCATGGAGTTGAAGCGTATTTCCTATAGTGTGGAGTTGCAACATATTTCTGGTAATGTGGAGTTGCAACATAGGAGTCATAGCACTGTCATTCGTCATTTGGGAATGAGTCACAACACTGTTATTTGTAACAAGGAGTCACAGCACGAGCTACAAAGTAGAGTTTCAGCCATATTTATTCATCCTAATTGAACTTGTACATAATTTAAATGTTGTTGGGTAATGAGGATTTCCCAGAACCAACGATTCTCCCACATCAGTTTCTAACCACTGGTAGCTATAAAGTTGAGTGTTATAATTGCTTTCTTGTTTGAGTTTTTTCTTTGGATTTTCCTGCTCTATTGTGACCTTCAACCATGGTCATAGGGGTGAAAACATTGTAGCACCAACCTACATAGGTACTCCACATATTCCCTCTTAGAGGACATCTACCTATATGCATATATTCAGATCAATCATCGACCTATAAGGGAGGTGGTCAAATCTCGATCTAGTCATCAAAACCTCTCAAAAAATATAGCAAATAGATCTGAATCAAAAGGGAAGAATGTATCTCCCCTCAAACACAATACAATAGTAATCCAAAGCAATACAAAACTGTCGTAAAATAATGATACACCACCTAATCAGTCAATGCCTATGAAATAAACTATCTACATAGTAAATCACATGGAAACTAATATGTTGTCCATTAGAGGCATGGTGTGTTAGTGCCATGATCATAAGAGACATGCACCTAACCTCATCTTCTCCAAAATAATGTAAACTTAACTACCCCCTAAATACCTATAAGTCATGTATGGAAATTGAGACTCTCCCACAATGCCAACTACCATAACAAGGAAATGGGAAAAATATCCCCCCTCCTAGACAACCTAATAATAAATTATAATGTGCCTATTTTAATTATATGACCATCACCAGTGCACCCATTTTAATTATATGCCTCATTACTGGTGCACCACAATTTTATCATCACATCAACACATGGTGATAATATTTTATCATACTAACACATTGTAAACGATGCTCTTGCTTAAACATTCATACATTGATTATTCCAATAAGTTTTTTAAATATTATCAACAATTGGTGAGATTTAATAGTTATTGCGTAAATTTTATGTAAACACACCATCATTAGGGTGTTGTTATATTTTTAGCACGACAATAAGTATGGTGCACTATAAATGATAGAGCATCACAATCCCTTGGCAATGTGACTTAGGGTAAGTGGTGCACCACACCTTATGGATGCACCACTATCGATGCCTCTTCTTATATATCTGCACATCGAAGAGTTCAAAAATTTTCCAGACAATGTTAGAAATGCCTAGTGTTCATAAGCTTTAGTGGCACACCACTAATGGTACATATGTCCATGTTTTAGGGCAATGAAGAACCTAGGAAAATTCTACTTGTAAAATTTATTTCTTTGGTATGCTAATACTGTCTTGGAGAACCAAGTGTAGTGTGACTTGTAAAATCATTGGAAGACTATGTGAACTGAAAGATATGGTTACACCACATGGAAAATTAAAAAAAATAAAAATAAAATACAATCAAATTAAAACCTAATTTCAAATTTTAATTTGTTGAAAATGTAAATTAAGGGATAAGAATCAATTTGTCCGGTCTCTTCTCCACGGATGAGGCATGGTTGTTGTGTATATAAGAAATGAAATTTGGTATTTTTTGTGAAATTCCAAAGAAAACTCAAATCCACTATGGAATCAAAGAAATTGAGAAATATAGTTATTTGGTAGCACCACACAATGAAGTGATTGTAGAGGGATAGTGAGCATTGGTGCTTGTATGGATTTAAGCATTGAATGGAAGTTATAAATGAAATTTGGTTTGGTAATTTTTTATTTTATTGTACCCTACCATGGTGTTCCCGATACTCCGACATACTAATGTGTGTATAAGTATCCAATGAAACAAATAAATATATACTTAAAATGTGTTTAACCTACACTAGTGTGTGTGGTAGTGTTATGCACCAATGTGAGTTAATGTATAAGATACACTAAAAATATTCTTTGAAAAAAATGATATTTTATCCCAAAATATTTTAATTTAATTCGATGTGAGTGGTAGGGTTACACATCGGTGTGGCACATTAGGGTTGTTTAATCCTTTAAGTCCATTGACAAGGTTTTTTAAGAAAAATGGTCTATATTTGTATAAAATATGTTGACATGTATCAGTGTGAGTGTTAAGTATGCACATCGGTGCAATTGTTACATATGTGTATCAGTGAACTAATATGATATAATCACAATAGAAAAAAATCCACAAAATCCTCCTTCTATCGACCTTTGCTAGAAACCTTCACTAAAAATAAAGAAGGGATAATTTATTCCTCAAAAACCTTTGTTAATTGGTGTTGTCCTTGTAGAGATTCTACAACTATTTCCCTATATTTGTATCGAGGTCCAAGATAGATTGAAATATCTAGGTTTTTTTATTCAACAAAATGATTATGGGAAAAATGATTAGAAATGGCTGCGAAATAATTTGGAGAAAAGGATAAACCATTGGTGCAACATATGGTTATCTATAGGTGGAATACTAATTCTTGTTAAATTAGTGTTGGAGGCAATCCCTGTATATCGATATACTCTAGCATACATACCAAAAGGTATATTAGAAACAATCAAAAGGGTTAGCTTCATATTTGTTTTTGTTAGGAAACAAAGAGAAAGAAGGTGCCCCCCTAGTTAAATGGTAAACAATGGAAAAACTAAAGGATCAAGAGGGGCAGGGACTAAAAAACATATTCCACCTTGGGAATGCACTAGCAGCTAAAAGTGTGTGGAGATTAATCTCCACAGATGATCTATGGATGCAAATCCTAGTTCAAAAATAAATTGATCCTAATTCTATATAGGACTAGATTATAAGCCTAACATAATTGATTGATAAGGCTTCCATCATATGGAAATAAATGATTTAGACTTTCCTTTTGGTTGGGAATTGGTTAGCATTGAAGGTTAGGAAAGGGGAAAATGTTGGAATTGGGAAAGATCCCTAGGTGGTAAGTGGAAAGGACTATAAACTTTTAGAAGTAGTTATTAATCTATAAACCCCTCCCATTTGGAACTGAGATTAGAGGAAGGACTATAAACCTCTCTCATTTGGAACCGAGATTAGAGGAAGGAAGAGTAGCTAAGACTGTAAGGCCAAGAAAATATCCAATAGGAAGCATATATAGAAAACTGAAGTTGAGTTATGTATGAATAAAGGAAACATAAGATGTGTTGGTATGGTCCAATAACCTACATATAGGGATATATATATCCCAATATTAGGTTACTGATCCAAGTGGATATCGGTGGCCACCCACCTTTTCCAACTGGCTCAAAATAGTTTTCTGACAATTTTGA
>SNQJ01S0064121.1:149620-171285 GCA_010110895.2 Picea sitchensis | reverse complement strand
CATTACTATCAACACCATAATTAACCATTATAATATACCCAATTAAAATGATGTCAACTTAAGTGAGTAATATTATTCAACAAAAATCTCTAGAAATAAATGATGTTAAGTTTCTCTTTTATAAGATATGACTCTAATTAATGTAACTCATTATTCAAAGTACATTCATCAAATTATTTTTATATGGAGGAAATCTAGGTACATTATAGCTATTTTAAGGACTTGTATTGTGCCTCAGTGGACATGACACTTTATCCAATATCATAAATCCCAACACTAACAAGGAGATGTATAAAATTCCTACACATAAACCAAAGTAGAGCAATACAATAAAATATTAATGTAAAATATTAAAAAGGATTACCAAGTATATAAACAATTATCATAATTTAGGAACATCAATTGAGAATAAAAATAAACAAAAATGGACCTAAAAAGACAATATTACAAAAGGCCATATTGGATATAAGGTAGGAACCACAATTTCCTATTTCATCAAACATTACCCTTGTGATTCTATATCAACAATTTCCTGACATTCGTATGCCACAACTTTTTACCTTCACCTAAGATAATTTATCAGTATTTTGGATCTATCAACCATCCTATTAAACTGACAAGATATAACCCTTACCATACCCTTAAATGACATTATTGAATCTATCCTACTTTTAATGACAAGATACAACCAATACATTACCTTAAGTGTCATTATTGAACTGCCCTAATTACAAGTGACAGGATATATAACCATTACATTACTTTAAAGACATTATGGAAACTATCCAATGGACAATGTCAAGTTACAACCGATACTATATCTTAAATGTCATTATCCCAAACAGCATTTAAAAAGGGCCCTATATGAAACTAAGATATTAAAGGGGTCACATCTAAACATCATTAATTAAAAGGACAAAACATCCTATCTAAATTATTGGTCCATAAGATCATAAAAAAAAAATATCTTAAATGTCATTACTTTAAAAACAACATTTAAAAGGGGCCCTATATGAAAATAAGATATTAAAATGTCACATCTAACATCGTTTAAAGGACAAATCATCATATCTAAAATATTATCCATGCTATCAATAAAGAAAACAACACCATATCCACAATTAACCTCATAAGCTTAAGAGATTTTCAATATGACTTCATATTTAGAATGGGAGTCTATAAAATAACAAATCATAAAAAGAACCATACTAAAGGCATTATTGCCATGACAGGCATCAATAAGACAACTCGCTGGAAATGCCATTTAAGATTTTCAATATGATTTCATATTTAGAATGGTGTAGCCTATAATGATTTATAAAAGGACCATAATTAAAAGCATTATTGCCACGACAGACAACAATGAGACAAATCGAAATACCATTTTAAGATTTTATCGAACATGATCGACAGTCAACAAGATCACAGATAACGAGAAGGGGCAACAAGGCAAGAGGCAAGTATCTAATCTCAAGATGATACACCTTCGCACTCGCATCAGCCATCAATAAGGCGCAGCATTCGCTTAAAATAGGGCGATACCAAAGAAAACGAGCAAATGAAAAATATAACAAAGATCCGCGTAATGTGGATTAAAAGATTATGGAGATTAAGGGGCGTAGAATTCGCTGACATGAGAAGGTAAACGCTGACATCTGACATGTAAGGTAACTCTAGGACGGCCCGATATTAGGAATCGCTTAATCAAGGCCATGAAGGCCTCAAGTTGGAATCACCGGATTAAATGCCGGAAAATGACCACCTCAGAAAGTCTAAATATCAACTGACCCTGATTTTATCAACCAAAAGACACTAATAAGATCTGACATGATAGAATTCAAGCGATAGATGTATAGCAAATTGCCGTAATAAGATAATTAATCAAAATAATTTGAACAGGATACTTCCCCATTACAACGATCAAGTGATATTAAGACAGTTCTTAATACGTTTCCCTGAATAGGGTAAGGCCTGGGCGTTGAAATCCCTGTCGATGGCAGCAACGTAACCGAAGTGTCAATTCTACCATAAACCAACTCGCTTGCAAGGGTTGTATTAACAAATCATAAAAATTCATTGATGACCGCTGCATGCGCAGACCCATTTAGAAAACGCAGTTGTAACCTTGCCACACTTTTGTATACAAATCAACACACTGTAGTGTCCCTTCTAAAACACATAACCCAAATAATGGATTGGAAGGTGAAGAAATCGCTTGACACCAGATTTCCAGTTGGTACTATCCTCGAAGGACGCAACTGTAGTAAACCCGTGGTTTGGGAATGCAGACAAAACAACGCAGATCACAAAATATAAGGACGCGGTAAGCAAAAGCAGCAAAAGCCAAATTGACAGGATCGTGTCATCCGTTCCTTCGCTAGTTTTGCAGGAACGCTTTCAACGATTACACATGAATGCAAAAGTGGAGACGAAGGCCAACGTTCGAACAGGAAAGACATCAACCCTCGGCGAAAAGTCAGAAATTAAAAATGCGTTGCCAATCGGTTGAACTGGTACGCAAAAAATGGAAAACAAGAAGGGGAAAAAGGTACCCGAATTTAGAACCTCTGGTCCGATTAGCAACAGTACAGACATTTTCAAAAAACAGACGACATTTGCAGAACCCAAACGATTCGATAACCCCATGACAATGCAAAAACCAGTGGACATTCCGAGCTGTGATTTTTGATTAGGATTACAGATACGCTAGGAATTTATACATTCGTTTATAGGAACAAAAGTGGCAAAGCGCCTAAACCAGAATTTGCTAGTGGTATAAACACTAAAACGCGGAACTTAAGGAACGCCCAACATTAATTAAGAAAACGCCCATGCCATTGAAAACACAGATGATTTACAACACGGTCAATTAAAGAAAGCTGACGGAAACAACACCCACTAAGTAATGCCCTCCGTTTAATGACTTCACCCTTCCCGAGGACACAAACGCAACAGAACTTAACAGAGGAGGATATTCCAAAGAAGTTTGTTCAATAATAATTCGTCGAAATAGAGTGCAAAAATCAACGGAAAGTGCAGAGATATAAACATCATATTGACGAGTCAAAGACCATGAGCCAGAGATTAAGCAGGAATTTCAGTAGTCGTGGGATAAATTTTACATTTAAACATCGAAGGAAACAGAAGGTACCACAATGTTGTACCATATTTAACACTGTAGCCATTCTATCCAATATCGAGCAGATATATTTCATAAGTCACAGTTGCATTCTATTCTATCAAATTTAAAATCATACCTTAGCCCCTTTAATTGCCCCCTAATGGCTTGCCCACGCTATTCGGGCCATTTCTCGCTTACACCGCAAATGCTCACCGGTAATTCCTCCTCCCAGCTAACGCTTAGGGTACCGCTCTTTAGCCCTCGAAATGCTAGCAAGCCACACAAGAACCAGAAATCACTAGCGCCTCAGCTGATTTCCACCTACTGAAGCTACCACTCCAACACAGCTTGAGACAAGCCCAACTCCTCACAAGAAAATCCACCAAACCACACTGCGAAATAACGCTACGCTTGCTAGCCGCTCCCCTTCCCTTCCCTTTCTTTTATAGGAAATGAGACCCCACCTACTTTCTTGATTAATAATTACCACTTTTAAAGACTAAACCTCTAAACAATCTCTGCCATTCAAGTGTCACTCATCCCTAGGGTCTCTCCAATAATTAATTTTGTTTAATAATTAAAAGTCTAAATTCCCCACACCCCAAAATCGGTCCTTAAATTTCTCCTCGGTTCCTAGATCCCCTCATGCTTTTAATTAACTTCCTAAAATGAAGTTTCTAAAATTTAGTAATTTCTTAAATGTTGATTCCTTGCTTTTTACCCTATGTCTCTACTTTCCAATTTTGAAGTTTCCTAAATCCAAGTTTCCTATTTTATTTTATTTTTATTTTTTATTTTCTTTTTCTCTCTTCCATTATTTTTTTTTTTTTTGTTAAGACCCCCAAATGATAAATGCTCTTAATATTCTTTTCAATATATAAACAAATATTTTATCATTATTATTACATTTTTGAAATCCTAAATTTTATAATTTCCTTTAATATTTTTTTATTTTATTTTATTCCCTTTATAATTTAATTCGCCATGGTTTTACTTAAATTAACTCCCCCATTACTTTTACCCCCATTACCCTTTTTAGAAGACTTAAATCAACACCTAGAAGGGTTTTAGTTTACACCCTATATTTTATTTTGTAGGATCTTTTCTAAGGGCTCATTTACCCTTATTCCTTAGAGAAGTTTTATTTTAGGTTTTGATTGAACAGGAAGACAATTTTAATTAGGGTGGTCATTTTAAGATTTTATCAGGTTCTAAGGTCTCACGGTCGCCTAGGCTGTCTCTTATCATCATCCCCAAAGCCGACGCGTGTTCTTCGTGACGACCACGTTCCAAGGGTGCCACTCGCCTTGATCGCTTCAATGGCGACGCGTCTCTTCAGGACGCACTAATGCGGCTCCAAGGGTGCCACCGCTAACTCGTAAATCTTTTGCGCCGACGCGTCTTCAGATGCACCACGTGTCTAAGTGACACTCACCGGGCTTGACGGATTGGTAGACTCTATAACCCCCCGGAGTCAACACTGTGTGAATTTTGGGAGACTATGGGTCAAGGAATAAGTCCCTTGCCTTATTGCACACACTCTTAGAATCATCGTGAGCGATCGTCGCAGTCAGCTCAATGGCATCGTGGGTCCTTCGAACTAGGTAATTGTTAACCTACAGTTCGGTTAACGGTGGAGTGCTAAAGTGGTCGTAAGGTGGTCGCCGCCCACACCTCTCCCTCTATCTCCGGAACTCTGTGGTGAAGCCCCTTTACCCATATGTATTAGTCGGCAAGCTATCACCAGACAATAACCATCGCGTCGATCATGTCAAATATATCGTAAAATCAATAGCATAGCATCAGATCAAAAACAATATCACCGTGAATGAAACAAATCAAATAGCCCACCCCCTGACTCAACCCGGACTCCAAGGGAGTTCCACCCGATGCCTCTCAGATCCCCGGTTAGTCCTCAAACCCTCGCGACACTCAAAGAAACTCAATCGCCAGCACTGCCTACATCAACATAGAAACATTTTGTCCCATAACGTAACGCATCATAATGAAGGGAAAAAAGTTTTATCATCATAAAATTAATTTGGCGCAGCAAGGTCCCCAAAGAATAAGTTTGTGGTACGTATGGATGTTACATACACCTCTTTCTTGGTCGAAACTGGCCCCGTTTCACATAAATTTCGAAATAAATGTACCATAAAAATCATAAATACCACAGTATAATAAGCCTATCTATCAAACAAAAAAAATGGAAATCGGCCATGCGATATCATATAGCAACACCTCCTGTGTCGCTGAAAGTGCTGGACTATAATCGCCCCTAATCGGACCTCGACCGGGTCAATCAGTTCGACGTCGTAACTGCCGCACGCGATGATCTAAAATGCGGACTGCTCAGCCGGAGCCCTCGTCCGACACCTGCAAGGAACTCATGTCAATCACGGTGTAGGATCACTAACATAATGTCTCAAAACAACATACATGAAAACATCGCATACGCCTAAGGAATCGTAAGGCTAGGGGTCGATAGCTAATGGCCCTTCCTCTCCACAATCCTCGAAGTATCCCACCTAACCTAGGAGAGAGTTTAGTTCTCTTTCCAAACTTGATCAACTCTTGCGCGGGTTTTACCCGAAGATTCCTCGGGATCACGAATTCGTGAATTGATTACCGACTCTAAGGCGTGACGGCATAACTTCCGCCGATCCCCGGCGCTCTCTTTATCCCTTTGTCTTATGGTTTGCATCCGCTCTTCCACTTCTTGGATCGGCTTCAGTCCTGACTGTGACTCTATCCTCAAGCCGGTCCCAACTCAAGGGCTTCCGACATGGTCGCCCATATAGGAACTTGAAAGGCGTCATATTAATGGTGCTCTCGTAACTCAAGTATTATAAGCGAACTCTACTAGAGGCAGAATTCCTCCCAACACTTTTGATGGTCCATCACGCATTACGCGCTAGCGTCTTCCAAGGTTTGATCTGTGACGCCTATCCGTCCATTAATCGGGTGATAATGCAGTAGTACTAAAGTTAAGTTGGGTCCCGAAGGCCTCTTTGGAAACTCATCCAAAATCGTCTGATAAACAACACCGATCCTCGAATCGGATATAATCTTCTTAGGCACGCTTCATGCAAATTTCACAATCTCACTGGATGAAAACTCGCCATGTCAGTGCTTGATACGCCTGCACGCACGAACAGTGAGATAACTCTTTTTTAGAGTGTCAACTACTACAAAGATCGAGTCGCGTCTCCTTGCCATCGCTGGCAATCCGACAATAAATCCATCGAAATGACTTCCCAATTCGATTCCTGAATGGCGCAGGGTTAGCATCCCGCTGGGTGTCTATGTTCAGCCCACCACGACACTCGAGACATATAGCTACAAAGTTGACTATGTCGTCCTCCATTCCCTTCCAAAATAGCTTATGGTCCTCCCTCATCTTCATAACTCCCGGTGAGCTATGTAACCGCTTCTATGAGCTCCTCGCCAATCAACGCCCCTTAACTTCGCTTCGCTTACATCGTGAATCAATTCTCTAAATCTCAATAAACCATCGCTGCCAAAGGTAAATCCCTCATATCGCGGTACCACCATCGTGTTTTGTCCAATAAAACCCCACTTCTTTGTACCCGGGCCATCGTCATTGCAGTTTAAAAATCTTCTTCAATGATGTGTTCCAAGAGTAACACCGTAGAAGATGCGGCTCCGACTCAAAAGCATCTGCCACTGCTCAATCGCTCCTTTATGTGGTAATCTCGGTCGTATTCGCTTAAGCAATTCCTACCAACGCCAGTTGTCGCTAGCTGCTCGTGTCGCTTTATGTAAAATGTGCCGTAGTCCACAATGATCGGCCTTTAATTCAAATTTTGTCCAACAAGGTAATGTCTCCAAACCTCAAGGCATATATACGATGGCTAATAACCCAAATCATGCACGTAGTTTTCCTCATACCTTCTTAATTTCCTCAAAATGCTAATCCTTCGTCCGTCTTGCATCAAGACTCCACCCAAACCTTCTTTGGATGCTGCATACCAAGAAGTCTACGCCCATGTCAGGGACCTTCAGTATCGGCGCGCTTGTCAACAACTCCTTAAGCCTCCTTAATGCTTCCGCACATTTCTCCGTCTAAACAAACTTCTTATTTTTCTTCCAACTCCGATCGGACCCGCTATCTTTGAAAATCCTTCGACATACCGTCGGTAGTATCCCGCTAATCCCATAAAACTAAGCACCTCTGTGGATATCTGTCGGCTACAGTGCCATTCCATAATAGCCTCAACCTTGTCGGGATCCACGGCGTATACCTTCACGGAGATGACATTCCTGCAGTGAATCCCCGGATTGATAAAAAGAGATTTGGACAGCTTCCCATAAATTTTGTGTTCTCGTAAACATTGTAGTACTCATCTTAAATGTTCTTCATGCTCCATTTCACGCCCGAGAGTAACCGTATCGGTTAATGAATACTTGACTTAACTTTGTCCGCACTAACCCCCCGCTCATCAAGCTCATAAATACTTCGCGCTTTGTCATTCAAACGGTAAAACAAGAATTCGTAATGTCCAAATCTCATCTTAAAGCGGGTCTTAGGGATGTCATCCTCCTTGATCCGTGAATGGTGATACCTGATCGAAATCGATCTTAGAGAACACCGTCGCGACCCTTCATCCGACAACAGATCAGTCGACTTGGGATGGGTACCGATTCTTGATCATTTCCTTGTTCAACTGACGATAGTCAATGCAAAGCTCCACGAGATCCTTCCTTCTTCTTCCGAATGAAAATGACGGGTGTACCCCACGATGACACAATCTAGGGATGTATCGTATCTGTCCAAGAACTCCCTTCCGCTTGCATTTTTAACTCTTGCAACTGGTCGACATCCGATAAGGTGTTCCTTCTATCGGCCTACTCCGGTTTCAAAGGCCCATAGTAAACTCCACTTCTTTCTCAAGTATCCCAGGCAATTCCTCTGGAAGTATGTCCGCGAACTCCTTCACCACCTAAGGTGTTCTAGACCTCTCGCTACCTTGCTGGAGCTTAAAGGATCGTGATAAATCTTGCAACTTTGGCGACACTCTTCCAGAATCAGAAGAAGAGACTAACCCGTGGATACCCTTGGTTCGGTCCTCTACTATCACACGTCATTCCTTCATCACACTAAGCTCAACCGCTTGGCCTTTACAAATTATATCGCTTCATGCGACCTAACCAATCCTTACCGATCATGACGCCATAAGACCCTAAGATCGCGGACGCGCCAAGTTGACTCTCAGGACAATTCTCCTGTGCTATGGGCAATGTTCGTAACCTTTCCTTCGACCTTCCGTTTGGCTCCCGAAGACATCTCAACGAAGCTAACCGGGTTCCGCTCAATCGCTTCTTTACCTTAATCCTTTCGCTAAGCACCGTAAATAAAACTCTCCGTAGCTCTCGGGTTCATCAAAATATCAAGGGTCCGGGTCACGATAGTACCGCTGCCTCGAAAGCATCAGGACCGGTGCTCGCCCGGGCGGTTATTCACCGTTGTATTAAACCGGCTGGGCTCCGCCTATATATCCCAATCAGGTAGGTCCGGTCGATCCGGGCTCGCTCCAGCATGTGACAATCAAGGCCGCGGTGTGGCTCCCCACACGCCCGAACACCCTTCTTCTCGCCCAAGAGTCCCGTGCCCGGCAGAAGATGACTCCACCGCCTGAAACCCCGGTCTCCGCTCAATGTTCAACCGGCTATGGCTTTTACGCCGCCGCCGCCGCCGTGGTCCCTAGAAGGTGTCCGGGCCGGGCCGGTGGCTGCCATTGCCGAGGTGTAGTGAATGGGTGGATCCTCGAAACCACGACATGCCTCCGACATGCGTCTCACAGGTTCCGGCCACTGGTATACCGTGATGAACCCCCGCCTTCCGCAGCCTGCCTTCGAAGTCCGAACCGACTCTACCGACAAGCTCCTCCTCGCTATGCGAGGGCCTTTTGACAAAGGCTGCAAGTGCGGTTTGAGGCATCGTATCCTAACCTTTGCACGCTAGGTCGCCAAGGCCAAACACGGGGTCCCTCGCTGGACCTTGAGTTTCCAAGCAGTTCGACGCGAAAGTGACGCAGCAGCTTCCATAAAACGCGTCTCGTATCGCACCGCATCGCACCTCCCTCGCCGTAACGCTGCTGGAACTCATTGAGTCGAGGCCAATAAATTCCTCGAAGATATTCTCTCGGAACCGCTCGGTCAGCTCTCTATGACACGCCTTCAACGCACTCATGTTTAAGCCGGTATGTAGGAGCTGCTTCCACCATAGAAGAGCGCCGCCCTCCTTTAGTTAAAGCATCAGCTTACTAAGCGGACCTTCATGTTGGAGGTGTATTTGTCAAGTGTGAAGCACATCGTCATATTCTCCAACCATGCCTCGGGCTACCGCGCTATCCGGGAATTCAACCCCGGGAAATTTCACCTTCTCGAGATCACAGTAGCGTCGCTAACGTCGAGGCATGGAGGGAACAGTGCCGCTCGCCTCATCTCTCTCGCCCACCTTCCAATCACATGCTACTGGAGATCTCTATCATCCCTAATAACATTGCCACCTGATCTGCTCTATGTCTAAGGACTCCGCTGCTTCCCCTGGCATAGGGACCCTCAGCGTTGATGTACTGAGGCGCCAATGGGCTTCTCTCTAGCACCCCGTCATTTCCTCCTCCAGGCGCCCTCTAACCATGATTACACTGCATTACGCATGCTGCACAACTCAGCAAATGTATAATCAATATCATCATGTCAATGGAACCCGTAGTGAATCACAAGTCACGGGTCGAACCCGCCTTGACAATTATATGGTGAACAATCAAGGCCGCTAATACATCCGCTTCCCAGTGAAAGGTACCTTTTTTTGTGCTTAAGGCGTGCCGCATGTAGAAGCAACAAATATTATTGACTACCGCCGCCACTCGAATGCACCAACAAGACGCAACCATCGCATAAAAGTAAAATCGACCACCCGGGCCTGCCCCACCTCTAGTTAGGACCTCCCAGACACATAATCAACGCCAAGCCCGTGTTCCCATCGCCTTTAACCATTTAAGGTCTCTGGTCTGGCGACTGCTCGGAGGAACATGGAGGTGTCTACATCCCACCACACAAATGCACTGGGCAACCAACTAAATCACAATCGATGTACAACATATAATAAGAAGAACAAAATGCTACTTTACTAAGGCCACAAGGACTCGGCTAAATTCAACACCCAAGTTCTACATTAATCAATGAATCAACAACCCTCATTTGCCAACTCCAAGTAGTTTATGTTACGTAAAAAACCAGGACATTCCAACTAAGTATGTCTTATCATTAATAATAGATTAAGTAACACCTTACAACAAGATAAATCATATCATATCATCCCAATCATAAAACGCTTGAATTAAATTCATACATCCAACTCTAATCCTTGTAACCGGTTACTAGAAGCTGGTACAAGTAACACAATTCATATTCGAATGATATACATAATGGAAATTCAATAACAAGGTTAAACTATTTAACAATATTTAACAAGATATTATCAACAACTATAATTAACCATTATAATATACCAAATTAAAAATGATGTCAAACTTAATGAGTAATATTATTCAACAAAAAATATCTCTAGAAATAAAAGATGTTAAGTTTCTCTTTATAAGATATGACTCTATTTAATGTAACTTCGATTTTTCAGTAATTTCATTAAATTATTTTGTATGGAGGAAATCTAGGTACATTATAGCTATTTCAAGGACTTGTATTAGCCTCGACATGACACTTATCCAATATCATAATTCCAAACACCAACAAAGAGATGTATAACATTCCTACACATAAAACAAAGTAGAGTAATATAATAAAAATATTAATGTAAAATATTAAATCTAAAAGATTACCAAGTATAGAAACAATCATCATAATTTAGGAACATCAATTGAGAATAAAAATAAACAAAAATAAACATAAAGAGATAATATTAAAAAGCCCATATTGGATATAAGGTAGGAAACACAATTTCCTATTTCATCAAACATTACCATTGCGGTTCTATATCAATAGATTCCTGCCATTCGTATGCCACAACCTTTACCTTCACCTAAGTTAATTTATCAACATTTGGATCTATCAACCATCCTATTAAACTCCATAAGATATAACCCTTTACCATACCCTCTTAAATGACCCTTATTGAAAACTACTCTCATTTACAATGACAAGATACAACCAATACATTACCTATGTCATTATTGAACTCCGCCTCTAATTGAAGAAGTAACCGTGACATATAACCATTATAATGTTTAATGACATTATTGGAACTATCCAATGGAAAATGTCAAATTACAACCAATACAACATCTTAAATGACATTATTTAAAAATAGCATTTTAAAAAGTAACCTATATGAAAATAAGATATTAAAATTGTCACACCTAAAACATCAATATAAAAAGGACAAATCATCATATCTAAATTATTGGTCCATAAGGTCAATAAAGAAAAACAACACCATATCCACAATTAACCTCATGTTTAAGATTTTCATTATGACTTCATATTTAGAATGGGAGTCTATAAAATAACAAATCATAAAAGATCCATAATTAAAGGCATTATTGCCACGACAGACATCAATAAGACAATTCGCTGGAAATGCCATTTAAGATTTTCAATATGATTTCATATTTAGAATGGTGGTAGCCTATAAAATAATGATTTATAAAAGGACCATAATTAAAAAGGGCATTATTTCCACGACAGACAACAATGAGACAAATCGCTGGAAATACCATTTAAGATTTTATCGAAAACATGATCAGACAGGGTCAACAAGACTGCCAGATAACGAGAAGGGCAACAAGGCAAGAGGCAAGGTCGAATCTCAAGACATACACCTTCGCAGACTCCTGCACAGTAAGCGATCGATAAGGCAGAGCATTCGGCTTAAAAATAGGGGCGACAGTCACCAAAGCAAAATGAGCAAACAGAAAAATATAACAACATCCAGTGCACAGGGATTAAAAGATTATGGAGATTAAAGGGGCGTAAAATTCGCTGACATGAGAAGGTAAACGTTGACATCTGACATGCCAGAATAGGTAACGTGTAGACGTTATGAGATTGGGAATCATTTTAACTGGGTGTTATGAAGGCCCTGGGGGTGCATGAATCACAGGATGGATTAAATGCTGGGAAATGAATTCGTAAAGTCTAAACATCAATCTCAAAACCTTGATTTTATCAACCTGAAAAAGCCACTAATAAGACGGACATGATAGAATTTCCAGATAGATGTATAGCAAATTTCCAGAATAAGATAATCAAAATAATTTCAGTGAAAAGGGATACTTCCCATTACAACGACTGGTTGATATTATGACAGTTCTTAATTCATTTCCAGGAATAGGGTAAGGCCTGGGCGTTGAAATCCCTGTCGATGGCAGCAACGTACCCTAAGTGTTAATTCTACCACAAAACCAACTCGCTTGCAAGGGCTGCATTAACAATCATAAAATCCATTGATGACCGCTACATGCGCAGCCCCATTTAGGAAACGCAGCTGTAACCTTGCCACGCTTTTGTATACAAAATCAACGCACTGTAGTGTCCCTTCTAAAACGCATAACCGAAATAATGGTCGTTTAAAGCGCAACTGTATGACCGTAAAAAAAACACAAAACCCCACTAATCGGATTGGGAGGTAAAGAAAATAGCTTGACACCAGAATGCCAGTTGGTACTGTCCTCGGTTGACGTACTGAGTAGAAGCCGTGCGTGGTTTGGGAAGGCGTACAAACAACGGTATCACAATTATACAGGACGCAGTAATGCAAAGGGGGCGAATGCCAAAGTTGATAGGATCGTGTCATCCGTTCCTTCGCTGGTTTTGCAGGAATGCTTTTCAACGATTACACAGGAATGCAAAAGTGGAGACGAAGGCCAACGTTCGAACAAGAAAGACATCAACCCTTTGTGAAAAGTCAGCAATTAAAAATGTGTTGCCAATCGGTTGAACTGGTACGCAAAAATGGAAAACAAGAAGGGAAAAGGTACCCGAATTTAGAACCTCTGGTCCGATTAGCAACAGTACAGACATTTTCAAAAACAGACGACATTTGCAGAACCCAAGCGATTCGATAACCCCATGTCAATGCAACAACCAGAGGACATTCTGAGCTGTGATTTTTTATTAGGATTGCAGATACACTAGGAGTTTATACATTCGTTTATAGGAAACAAAAGTGGCAAAGCGCCTAAACCAGAATTTGCTAGTGGTATAAACACTAAAACGCGGAACTTAAGGAACGCCCAACATTAATTAAGAAAACGCCCCATGCCATTGAAAAAAACAGATGATTTACAACACGCCACCAAAGAAAGTCGACGGAAACAACGCTTCACTAAGTAATGCCCTCGCTTAATGACTTCGCCTTTCCCCGAGGGACACAACGCGACAATAACTTAACAGGAGGATATCCAAGAAGTTTGTTCAACAATAGTCACCAAAAAGAGCGCAAAAAATCAACCCAAAGCGCAGAGATATAAACATCTTATTGACGAGTCAAAGACCATGAGCCAGAGATTAAGCAGGAATTTCAGTAGTCGTGGGATAAATTTTACATTTAAACATCGAAGGAAATAGAAGGTACCACAATGTTATAAACAAATTTAACACAGCTTACTTATCTAATACCAAGCAGACATCTATTTCATAAGTCACAGTTGCATTCTATTCTATCAATTTTAAAATCATACCTTAGCTCCTTTAGTTCGTCTCCTCTAATGGTTGGGCTCCACGCTGGCCTCCGTACTCTCACCCCTCGCCACGACGAAATGCTCACCTATTCTCCCAGCCTTAACGCTTAGGTACTCGCTTCCCCTTAGCCCCCCAGAGCTTCTAGGCCACAAGAACCGAGAAATCATCACTATTAGCTTCCCTCACTGGCTTCCATGGTCGAAGCGCTACCACTCCAACACAAATTTAGACAGCCCAACTCCTCACAAGAAAATCCATCAAACCAATTAAAGGTAACGCCACGCTTAGCCGCTCCCCTTTCTCTCCTTCCTCTCTTTATAGGAAATGAGACCCCACCCACTTCTTTGATTAATAATTAATTAATTTTTTAAAGACTAAACCTCTAAACAATCTCTGCCATTCAAGTGTCACTCATCCCTAGGGTTCTCCAATAATTAATTTTTGTTTAATAATTAAAAGTCTAAATTCCTCACACCCCCAAAATATCTCCCACTCTCCTAGGGTTCCTAGATCCCTCATGCTTTTGGCCTTCATAAATGAAGTTTCGAATTTAGTAATTTCTTAACGTTGATTCCCTTTTTCTTTTACCCCATGTCTCCTCACCTCCACCCTTGAAGTTTCTAAATCCAGTTTCATTTTTTTATTTTTTATTTTATTTTTCTTTTTCTCTCTTCCATTATTTATTTACTTTATCTTTTGTTAAGACCCCGTGTTCGATAAATTCTCTTAATATTCTTTCAAAATATAAACAAATATTTTTATCATTATTATTATTTTGAAATGCTAAATTCTATAATTCCCTTAATATTTTTTCTTTTCACCCCTTTATATTTGAATCGGGCCACTTAAATTAACCCCTCATTAATTTCTACCCCCATACCTTTTTTGAAGACTTAAATCAACACCTAGAAGGGTTTTAGTTAATTCCTTATGTTTACCTTTGTAGGATATTTTCTTAGGCTCACGTATTTGTCTTGTAGAGAAGTTTTAATTTAGGTTTTGACTGAACAGCATGGCTACCTACCGGGGCTGCTACAACGCACAAAAAGGCGTCTCGTGGTCATCTAGGCTGTCCTATCATCATCCTCAAAGCCATCGCGTTCTTCCAAGACGACCAAGGTTCAAGGGTGCCATTCACTTTGATTGTTTGTCGTATGACGCGTTCTTCAGACGCACCACGCGGCTCCAAGGGTGCCTCTCTCATTGATGTGTAACTTTGCGCCGACGTGTCGATGCACCACGCAGTTCTGCCACCAGTTTGACGGATTGAGGACTCTCTATAACCCCGGAGTCGTAACACCGCTGTGAATCTTGTGGGAGACTATGGCTCTAAGGAATAAGGCCCCCTCGCCCATTGTACTTCCTTAGAATCATCGTGAGCGATCAATGTGAGTCAGCCTCACGGTATCGTGGATCCCTCTCCTAACTAGGTAATCAAGTAACCTGGCAGCCCGCTTTCACCGGGAGTGCTAGTAGGTCGTGGCTTGGTTTTTTTCCACACCTCTCCCTTAACATATTTGGTAGTCGTGTGTGATCCCTTTACCATATGTGAGTCTGGTCGGCAAGCCATCGCCAGCCCGCATCATCAAACCATCGCGTCGATCATGTCAACAAATTATCATAAAATCAATAACATCGATCAAAACAATATCACCAGAATGAACAACTAAATAGCCCACTTCCCCGACTCCAACCGGAGTCCAAGGGAGTTCCACCCAATAGCCTGCATCCCGGTCCAAACCCCGCATTAACTCAAAGAAACTGACCGAAGAAATCAGCAGCACCTGTCTACATCAACATAGTAGAAACATCTGTCCTATAACGTAACGCATCATAATGAAGGAAAAAGTTTTATCATCATAAAAATCCAGATCACTTGCGAGCAAGTGTCCTCAAAGAATAAGTTTGGTAAGTGCACCAGAGCGGGATGTTACACTAAAGAGATAAGAAATAAGCTTGAAGATAGAAGTGAGAAGTACATTTTTATTGGCTATAGTGAACAGTTGAAAGCATACAGATTATACAATCGTGTTACTAATAAATTTCTAGTAAGTAGAGATGTTAAATTTATGGAAGATAAATCATGGGATGAAATGGAAAACAATACTTCTCACAATCCTTATCTTGAGTTAAATGAACATCAAGCACCTACAAAGTTAGATGAACATCAAGAATCCACAACACGTCTTCCAAGATTGCAAGTTCAAAATGAAAGTAGTTCTTCATCTCATAATGATTCTTCCTCTCATAGTAATTCAGATTCTGACCATAATCATCAAAGAATGAGAAGTTTGTGTGATATATATGACCAAGATGATATTGTAGTACAGTTTGCATTTTTCTCATCTCAACCTACTTGTTTTGATGAAGCTGCAAAGCAAAAAGAATGGGTAGATGCAATGAATAATGAAATAGAAGCTATTGAAAGAAACAATACATGGGATTTAGTTGATCTACCTGCAAATAAAAATGTCATAAGTGTCAAATGGGTTTATAAAACTAAACTGAATGAAAAAGGTGAGATTGAGAAACACAAAGAAAGGTTAGTTGTCAGAGGTTTTTCACAAGAACATGGCATTGATTATGGTGAAACTTTCGCACATGTAGCAAGATTAGATATTGTTCAATTTGTTTTGGCCATTGCAACACAAAACAATTGGCCTATTTATCAAATGGATGTCGAGTCTACCTTCTTGAATGGAGTGTTAAATGAAGAAGTGTATGTCCATCAACCACATGGATTTGAAGTTAAAACACAAGAGCATCAAGTGTACAAATTAAAGAAATCCTTGTATGGTTTGAAGCAAACTCCACGAGCTTGGTATAGTAAAATTGATAATTATTTACTAAGAATTTGATTTCATGGGAATCTAAGAATAAGCCCATAGTTTCTATATTTTTTGCAGAAGTGGAATATGTAGCGGAAACAACAACAATATCATGCAGTTTGGCTTAAAAGGATTTTAATGGATTTTGGATATATGACAAAAGAACCTATTCTGATTTTTTGTGAAAATAACTCTTCCATTTCCTTGTCGAAGAATAATGTGTTTCATCAGAAAATCAAACACATTGATACTCAATTTCACTTCATTCATGAACTTGTCAAAAAAGGTGACATTTTCCTCAAATTTTGTGGTTCTAAAGCTCAGCTAGCTTTTATCTTCACTAAACCTTTGGGAAGAGATGTTTTTCAATTTCAACATCAAAGTTTAGGCATTATTAATAATGTAATCCTCTAGATTAAGAGGGAGTGTTAGGAGGTGTAATTGCATTAACTAATTAGTTAGTAAAACAGTTTGTTTACAGTTACTCTCGTTCAGAAACGGTAAAACTGTATTTTGTTAGTATTTATATAATTCAATATGAAATCAATTATCTGTGTTCATTCCCAACATTTCTGTATTCTTTCTTTATTTATGTTTACAATTTTGTCCACATCACCAGAGGCTCAATCAGTTGAGAAAGAAGTTGTTTGTATTTGAGATTACTTTTCTCCACAAGTGTTTCCACGTGTAATGGTGATGGCTCATTTTGCAGGTAAGGGTTGTATTTAGTAGTGGCTCACCTTGAATAAGCCAATATTTCCATTGCCCAACAACATTTTTGGTTATGCAATTTCATTGGAAATGGTGTAACATTATAGCTCCAAGACCATCCAATTTTAGGGTAGGCGTTAGGGCATGGAATGCATGCAGCAACAACAACACAAGGATGACGAAATGTTGGTTCCCCATCTGGATTTCAACAAAGACACAATTAAATCAATGGAGATTCTTCATGTTCTCACGCTACCCATCTATTAACACTTGCACAAGTGAATTTCTTTTCAACTTTTTAGGTGGAGGAACCCTAAATCGTGTGGTCAAAGGAGATGGATGCCAACATATAATAGATCTAAGCGCATTTGAAATTTTAACCCATACCCATGGATTTCCATGAAATTCCTCCAAGGTTTATAAGCCCCGTGGTAAAAATCGTGTGATGCACAAGATCTAGATAGACACAACCAATCAGCACTACAATGCCTCATATAAATTCCCACCATCGATCAAAAGCGTATGAGTGATCTAAAAATGAAGAAGACTTGAAATCTTGAAATTATTTGCAAGTAAATTTTATGTGTTTAAAAGAAAATGGATCAACTTTGTGACACATTAATTAAAGGATTACTCATGCAAGATACAAATAAACAACATCATAATCAATGAAGATAAGCACATAAACACAGCAATTGATAAAGGAGTTCACCCCTCTCTTGGGCTACATCTCCTGGGCCAGCTTCCAATGGATCATTATTATTAATTGCTCAAAGTGCTCAAAAACATGCCTTACAATGCTCAATCTAACCAACAGACTGCTCCAATGGCTTCAGAGTGTCCAAAAACCCCTAGATGGGCTTTTTCGGCACCTCAATCGGTCAAAAAACGAAGAAGTTAGGCCTCCTGGAAGTCCCCCCCTTCAAGCTTGTTGTCTCTGCATCTACAAAACGCTCCCTTGTGTCATGAACCTGGCACACATGCAATTTAAAGCATGAAAACCCAGCACCGGGTGCAACCGCGCCAACGGTGTGAACTGTAGGACGGTTATGGGCACGCCAGCCCCTAACCGCCTAGCACCTGGGCACATGCGGTCATATGACCTCGCGCTATGGCAAAAAGTGCTAAACGGTGGAAACCGTTCCAACTTCCCTGCGCACTTAGTTGTGGTCATATGTTATTTAGGCACATAGCCACGGGCTAAAACTTTAACCATTTCAAACCATATTTAAAAACCGCACACGCACTATATATTAAAGCGATGGTTATATGTTATATGGCGCGCGACCAAGGGCTGGGGCTAAGCCCCGACCCAGTCGCGGCCCAAACCATACCCATATGCAAATTCAAATACAATTTATACCACATACATATTAAAAAACACACGGTGGCGTGCTGGTTGGCAGCTCCTTGCCAAGTTGTTCCCCTACTCGTAGGTCACGGGGTCGACTCCTGACAATGATAAAGTTTTAACCAAACAACAAGTGACACGTGGAGCGCACAGATTGGGCCACGTGTCAACATACCATTAGCCACCAAAAGGACATGTGTCAAACGCTCATTCGACCACATCTGCCAATCAAAAACTGCCACATCACCACATGTCACATCAGCGTATGGTCGTACGGCCCTGCCACGTCAGCCTGTACGGACTGTACAGTCAGTGTCCTTTTTTTGCATGTTTGCCATTCCGAACAGATTGCGATATCTCTCTCTCCTGACGTCCGTTTGAGACGAAACGAGTTGCGTTGGGTTTGAAATGACAATACCTAGGCTCTCGTCCCGTTTGAAGCGATTTCGAGCACTTTCAATTTTTGAGCAAAATTTGATCCCCTAATCAATGAGCTAGGGCAAGTTATTTTATTTATTTTTTTATGATTCATTTCACAAAGATAAATTATGTTCTTGGATGCTACCAACTAGAAAATCAACCCCGTGCATGTTCGCTGCCTCACAAAGCACATCTCTCATATCTCCTTCAACTGACTCTTCTTCTCCTTGTATGTTCCTGCTATTGCATATGGCAATTACTCGATACATTATTTGTTTGTGATATTCGGCATATTGTTGTCTAAGATATCAAGTCCTTTGATGCTAGCGAGCAACTCTTCATGTAGGAGGAGGATTCTCTTATCTATTCCTGAATCCTTGAACAACACAATTGTCGAGAGCTCATTCTATTGCATTCATTCCCTGTTCGTTGTCGTCACAACAATATTCTTCTCTATATTTTCTTCAAGCTCATGAAGCCATGTTTGCTTCTTTGCTTTTCTCATGATTATATTCACAATCTATGACACTGGTTAGACCTTCTTTGATACCATTTGATCCAATATTTTCTGTGAGAAATTTCTCTACAAACATCTACAACGAGTATCTTTTACTGACACTTAATCACATGTGAACATGAGAAAATAATCATTAAGCATTGGACATGAACGTGAGAAAATTATGTGCATATGTATAATTGAATCTCTACTTAATAAAGGGAGAATGAAAACAAAACTCACACATATAATTTGGCACCCACATGTTAACAAAGTTCACCTAGTCTCCAGATCCACTTGGAATATGAATCATTTTATTGTCCTTCTTTTATCTAGGGCTAAAACCTTCTCACAAAATGTGGTACATGCTCCTTACAGGGTTGAAACCCAGATTAACCTTCTCTTACACAAAGAACTTAAGACTCTCACATAAGTGAAATTTCTTCAGACACCAAAATGACTACATTCCTCTTAATGAAAATCTCTCTCAAAGGGGCCTCAAAGGGCCTCCCTTCTAAATCTCTCCCAACAAGGAGTTTAAATAGTTTCCTTAGCTCCATAATTCAAGGAGACAAGATCCACAATTTTATGATCTAATAACAACTCAAAGGAAAAAATGAGAAAGAATCGCAAACCAACCTATGAGACTTTTAACCTCCCCTTGAGACTAGAAAAATACTTGGGATATAATGAGGAAGAATCTCAAAAAAACTCATGAGACTCTAACTTCCCCTTGAACCTAGGAAACTAATTTGTGAGGTGGATTCTCACACTTACTTTAATTACCTTTTTACAAATTCTATGAGAAATACATGAACACATTATGCTCAAAAGTATTAATCATTTACAATTAATCATTTCACCTCTTACCAAAACTTTAATGATAATTAGCCTTAGTGTGTAAAGTGTAATACACGTGTTCCATAATGTTGTGGAAATTTGTTTGAGACTTCTTCATTGAAATTGGAGATCCTCCTAGATTAGTAGTAATCCAAAAACCTGATTAAGGGATAGGGTGATGGATAAATACCCAGTCAAAGATCAAAATCGTGGATCAATTTGAATTGAAGAAAGTTTCAAGTCTATACAACAATTTGGATTTTAAGATACTAGCAAAGTTAATTACAAAATACTAAATAAATTTAATAGTATTTTGAATCCATTCATCGAGGAGAGCATTTGAAGAGACTTGGAAACTTGATAATTTGATAAGGAGTTCTTAATAATATGAGTTCTTAGTAATATTTTTCTTACATAAAAAAGGTTGTGAACCCCATTTAATTCCCTTTCCCTTCACTCTCCATCCAAATGTAGGTAAAGCTATTAATAATTCATCTCTAAATGGAAAGGTGTTGTTTAGAACATTCTTCAACCAATTTGAAATTACCTCAAGTTGACAAATGATTATAAATGGCCAATGTCATTTCAAATAATTGATTATAAATGGCTAATGTTATGCCAAATAATATGTGACGAGTTCATATATGAAAAGGATAGTGATTATAAATGTGAAACGTTGTGCTAAAGAAAATGATAATGTTGTGCCAAAGAAAATGATAATGTTAAAAATATTACAAAGGCTATTCATTATAAATGGAAAAATAGTTCAAAGAAAACATTATGAGTTCGAATATTATATACTCAAAAGATCAAAGAATTAGGAAAAGGGAAGTTGGAAGAAAAGCTATAATAAGACTTTAGTTAATGCCAAGAAAATATCATATAGAAATCAACTTATCAAACCCTTTGTGATTCATATAAAGTTATGAAGCTTTTATTTTTCCAATGTAAAATAATTTATGAAATTCTATCAACAAATCATACAAATATATCATAATTGATTTTCATCCAATCTTCATAACAAGCTCAATTGGTATTATAGAATTGATAAAAGAATATATGGATAGTGTAAAGGTTATTGTGGACTTGAAAATAGTTGTAAATCAATGGACCTTTGGTTATGGGATAAGAATAAACTCATTTTTTAGACTCTCATCACTCTTGTTATCTTAT
>SNQJ01S0064121.1:132912-149610 GCA_010110895.2 Picea sitchensis | reverse complement strand
TATGTATGATACTGTAAAGAATGTAACCATTACTTATCATATAAAAGAAAAGAGGTTTTATCCTGCATGGGTTTCCTCGGGAAATATCTGTCTCTGTGTTTTACTTATATGTGAATGATGCTGAAAGTGCCATTGTTTATTTCTCTGCATTATTGTGATTAGCAATCAGAGTCTCTACAAAAGTTTAAAAGAACCATAATTGTTTAAGCACGTAAACAACTGATTCACCCCCCCCTCTCTCAGTTGTCCAACAAAGTTGGTACCTCAACTTCCCGGGGTCGTAACTTTTGCATACGACCTCGATTTTAGGTGCGTGATATCCCATTGGAAAGGTATTTTCAAGAACTACACATTATGCCATCAAAATTTGACTTCGTCTACAGTTTGACTATGAGAATCCAAAAAACAATGTGTAGGGCCCCAAAACGTCCCTGGAAGTACAAAAAGATATACTGACATGAAAACTTCCAAAATAATCTAGTTGGATTAGGTGGGCGGCCACCAATATCCATCTGGAAGATGTGTAGGGCTTCAAACATCCCCAGAAGTGTAGAAACCATGATTACAAAGAAGTACATAAGAACATGTTGAACGGAAATTGTCAAGAGGATCCAATTGGAATAGGTCGGTGGCCACCAATATCCACCTGGATCAGTCCTCCCCCCTTAGGAAGAAATTGTATGCATTGTCATGTTAAGTTCCCCCGTCATGTGAGGAAACTTATGTTGAGATTGGCCCGGGGTGAGCCACTTTCCTTGGTGTAGGAGTTGCTCTGCCTTGACAACCTGATAAAGTTGTATCCTCTGCTAGTGAGTGCCTTTGACCTATGTGTCCACTATCTAATCAGTGGATTCCTGCAGTCAGGGTTGAGATCTATTGGTTTCAACTATTATGTGATCTCTGAGGTGTCCAATAATGGTGGAAAATATGGTTGAAGGAGGCCCACATTGAACATTGAGTGCAAGCCAAGGAAGGGTGGAGTGTTGAGCTCAAAATAATTTCTACCCACAACCTTGATGACAGTGTAAGGCCCATAGAAAAGTGGGTAGAGCTTCTGATGGGGCCTTGTAAGGTGCTCTTTCTGCAAATGTAACTAGACCTTGTCTCCCGCATGAAACTGGTGCGGTATTCGGTGTTGATCATGGCATTGCTTGTACTTAGCATTGGCTTTCTACAAAATCTCATGGACCTGTTGGTGGATGTGTTGAATCTGCTCAATGAATCTACTGGCTTTGTCGGCCTCAGAATGAACATGGGAATATTTTTCCTATGTGGTTGCAAGAGGTAGTGCAACATCAATGGGACCCAAGGGTTGGAATACTATCCCCACCTAAAATGGGCTATGGTCGGTGGAGCTATGGAGAGCCATATTGTAGCTTTATTGAACATAGGGGAGACTTTCATCCCATGTATGTGGATGCTTAGAATTGTAAATGTGAAGAATGTGCACAATCATCCGATTGATGACCTCTATCTGACCATCGGTTTTGGGGTGGAAAGCAGTGGATTTAGTGAGCTTGGTGTCCAACAGTGACCAAAGACTCAACCAAAATGTGTTGAGGAACCGACTATCCCGATCTGAGGTGATGGCCTGTGGTATCCCAAAATGGACCCACACATGTTCGACGAAGAGCTTGGCAGTATATGCCACTGTGATGCTCTTCTTGCAGGATGTGAGAATGGTCATCTTCGAAAACTGATCAACCACCACAAATATGCAATCATTTCCTCACTTGGTGGATAGAAGGACAGATATGTAATCCACTGAGATGGATTCCCAAGGCCTCTTAGGAGTAGGAATAGGGGTATATCAGCCTTTCTTCTTGATGGTTGGCTTGCAAGTGGCACAGAAATTTCAATATATGTTATACTTGCTGACGTCCTGTCAAAGTTTTGACAAATAAAAATGTTTTAGTAGAATGACCACAATTTTCTCCACGCAAAAATGTCATGCCATCTGACTGTAGTGAGCCTCCAAAATCCTCTTTGCACGCTCGCTTTCAGGAACACAGAGATGGACCAAATGGCATAATAGTCTGTCTTGAATGTGAAAGCCAGTGACATTCACGCCTGTACCCAAGAGATGATAGGTGGTGTCGAAGTCCAGATCTTGTTGATAAAGTTGGGGCCACTCATATGCCTCATTCCCATAGTAATGGAGGATGATGGTGAGTGTCTCCATGGGAGGTCGACTGAGGCAGTCAACGACACGATTTTTTCTCCCTGTCTTATACTTGATGTTGATATGGAACTGTTGCATGTAGGTGGACCAGTTCTGATGGTTTTCATTCTGCAACTTCCCCTGTGTTTGTAGGAACTTCAAAGGCTTGTGATCAGTGTGGATGATTGTCTCCTTTCCAAGAATTTAATGTTTCCATTGACGATAGGATTGTACAATGGAATACATTTCCTTGTCATAGGTGGGGTATTTCCAGACAATATCTGAGAGTGTCTCACTATGTTATGCTACTAGATGACCGTGTCGATTGAGAATTGTGTCTACAACATAGTCATATGCATCAGTCTCAATCTAAAACGGTTGTTGCATATTGGGAAAGGAGAGTACTATATCTAAGCACAAGCGATGCTTCATATCATAAAATGCTTGTTGTTGTGCCTTACCCCACACGAAATTTTCCCTACCACCACCCTTGGTCACTTGGATGTGGACCCATGCAATATGGGAGAATCCTAACATGAACCGTCAATAGAAGTTGGCAAGTCCCAATAATATCTGAAGCTCAGTCAGTGTGGTTGGGGCTGGCCAGTCACGGATGACTTGGATATTAGTTGGATCCACATGTACCCCATGCTCATCAACAATGTAGCCCAAGTATTGGACCTTGTTCATGCCAAAGGATCATTTTTCAAAGTGGAAATATAGTTTGTGTTGCCACAGAGTGCTCAAAACCTGTTGAATATGTTGCATGTGCTCCTCCGAAGTTATATTAAAGATGAGGATGTCATCCAAATATACCACCACAAAAGAGTTGGTGAAGGGTCTCCATACATCATCCATCAACCTCATTAAAGTGTTTGGTGCATTTGTTAAGACAAAGCGCATGACCATCCATTCAAAGAGACCTTCTTTAGATTTGAAAGCTATATTACATACATTAGTTGGTTCGATGGGAACCTGGTGGTAGCTAGACTTTAGGTCAATCTTGCTGAAGAAATTCCCCCCTTTGAGTTGGTCAAGAAGGTCATCAATTTGGGGAATTGGGTACCAATTCCTAACTGTGATTTTTTTTAATTCTATGTAATCAATGTAGAGCCTCCATATCTCGTATTTCTTTTACACTAGTACAATCGGGCTTTCGCAAGGGGAGGAGTTGGATATGATGTGCCCCTTTTGAAGGATATTTTCGATCTGACACTTGATTTCATCATTTTCAGTCAGTAAGCGACAATAGACTGGTGCATTAGGAAGAGGTGCACCAGGGGTTAGATCAATTGGATGCTTGACTTGGCAGTGCATCGGTACCCCGATGGGTGAGGAGAAGATGTATTTGTACTCTTCCACGATCCTTCCCACTTGCTTGTACTGCAAAGAGAGGCTCTGTGTAGAGGCCATGGATGTGGCAATGACATTCTCCGTATTGTGAGCACAGATCACAAACAAGACAAAATTTTCAGTCTGTGAAATGATCTTACTGCATTGCTTAGCAGAGATTAAAGAAATAGCGGTAGGCGGTGCTACCTTTGGTATCCTTTACAATTGTCTACCCAAAGTAATAATAACATTGTGGGGTATATACTCATACACATCATGTCTCTTCCACAAATATCGTTGTCCTAAAATAACATCGCAAACTTCAAGGGGAGTAATATCACACAATACCTCATCTTTGAAGGGCTTGATGTTGTAGGGAAGGCGACACTATTGGTTGACGTGAAGATCTCTTCCTTGGCAAAGCCAGTCGATGGTGTAGGGTTGCAGGTGTAGTGTCTTCAGTAGGTCTAGTCGCTTGACGACCTCTATTGAGATCAGGTTATTTTGACTGTCGCTATCGAAAATGAAATGAATTGGAGCCCCCTTTACTAAGATCTATGAGTGAAAGAGGCATTCCCCTTCCTCCAGTTCTTATGGTTCGCTTGGCTAGACTTTGGTGGTAGCGACCGTGGCACTGGGTTTGACATAGATAATTTGCTTCCCTCCTTCTAGATTTGATTCAGAGTCAAAATATTCCTCTGACTCGGAATATTTCATCTCGGCTACCAGTGACTTCTTGGAGCGACATTCTTCAGTGTTGTGCCAAGGGATTTTATGGTATTCACACCATTTTCTGTGTCCTTCTTTGACTTCTCATTGCCCTTCTTTTGGTGTGTCTTGGACTGATTGTCCTGAGAGTGTCCATATTTTCTCTATCCCTTTTTTGTGGGTTGGGGACGCCTTTTCCCTACTTCGTCTATGAGGAGTTTGTAGATCCAAACTCTTGCCTCTTCTGCTTAATTTTTTGCTCGATCTTGACAATATATCTATAATCCATACCCAATGATGCGATATCTAGAAACTCCATTTTTGTTTGAATGTATCCATGCAGACAATTGTGGTATTTTAGCACCATATGTCATTCAAAGACTTTGATACCCAACTTGGTGCATAGGGTATGGAAAATATTTGTGAAATTTGGTATTTTTGGATCCCTTTCCCGACAAAGGGTGGTCCATCTTGTGTACTAGTCCTCGTAGCTTCCAACGTGATAGTATTGTTATTTAATGGAATCCCTGAAGGAATCCCACGTGGGGGCGACTGCAAATATTGTAGATTCCTCTATGGCGCTTTTCTCAGAATAAGTATCCCACCAGTCCTTAACATGGGGGACGACCTTGAGGAGTGAAAAAAAAATATTCTCCCTATCGGAAAATTTGTGGACCGAAAAATACCCTTCGAGCAGATTCAACCATTTATCTACAACATCTGCATTTATCCGTCCTTCAAATAATGGAATATAAAAATTTACTTATACCTTGAAGGGGGTTTCATGACCACTTGATGAACACGTGTCTCCTGTGGGCAGTTGTCGAAGGATCGTGCAAAGTTGTCCATCATTTCACTCCTTTATCATGCAAGGGATTCCTCGAGAAACATTTTAAAAGGATATACTACTCCATCATATTTATTTTTGTCCCCCATGGATTTTTTTCAAGCTCGGCATGGTCGATTGGGCAAAGGATCGACTGGTTCGAGTCCCAACTTCTTGTACCTAGATCTTGTCGGGGACATGCACGAAGAAAAATAAATGAAGAGTAGACTGCTCTGATACCACTGATACGGATTTACGAGCGGAACGAAATGAATAATAGAGTGAATACAATAAAATAGAGATATAGAGAAAAACAACAGATATCCAGTGAACAATAACTTCTATTGAATAAATAAAATAGGTTGAAACTGTAAAACTGCAGAACTGAAACAACTTGCTCGAATGGTGATAGTTATATTTGAGAAGAGATGTGGCTGCTACATGCATCTGTCTGAGCATAATGATTACAATGAGGCTCAAGAGGCATTTTTAACATTACTCGTGAATTCCAAAACCATAGACTTCCAAAAACCTAACCCTAGGATATGAAACACCAAAATTTATGTCGGCCCCGATGGGTAAGTTGGTAGCTCAACTTCTCGGGGTCGTAACTTTTATATACGACCTCTATTTTAGGCGCGTGATATCTCGTTGGAAAGGTCTTTTTGAGAAATACACATTATGTCATCAAATTCTGATTCCATCTATAGTTTGATTGTGGCAATCCAAAAAAACATTGTTTAGGGCCCCAAAACGGCCCTGGAAGTACAAAAATATGTAATGACATGAAAACTTCCAAAATAAGCCAGTTGGATTAGGTGGGAAGCCACCAATCTCCACTTGGAAAATGTGTAGGGATTCAGACATCCCTAGAAGTGTAGAACCTGCAATTACAAATAAGTACAGAAGAACATGCTAAACTAAAACCGTCAAGAGGAGCTTGTTCGAATAGGTGGGTAGCCACCAATATCCACCTGGATTAATTTTGGAAGCGATCTAGTCGATGAAATTCGAAACCCTTCCTAGTTATATAAATACTCCTCAGATAGTTAGGGGGTAGACGTTCATGACTGTATTTCTCATCATTCTATTCAAGGCAGGTTGGTTGGATCTCAAGTGGGAAATCGGATTTATGAGTGTATAGAGTGTGAAAACCCAAGTGTGCAAATATGAGGTGGGGCGTACTCTTGGAGAGGGCAATTTTTCCAAGATCAAGTTTGGTAGGAGTTCAGAGACTGGTGAGAGTGTAGCCATCAAGGTGTTGGACAAAGAAAAGGTGTTGAATAACAAGATGATAAAATAGATAAAGCGAAAAATATCTACCATGAATTTGATTAATCATCCAAATGTAGTTGAATTGTATGAGGTCATAGTCAGTAAGACAAAAAATTATATTTCACTTGAGTTTGTATTTGGGGAAAAAATCTTTTGACAAAATATTTAACCATGGAATATTGAAAGAATATGAAGTAAGGAGATACTTCCAACAACTTATTAATGTTGTTGATTACTACCATAGTGAGAAGATTGTGGTCTTCCTCGAGTTGATGTACACTTCCAAGCATATCTTACAGTGACTAGTTCTTGATAACTTTGGGCCATTCTGCATCATTAACATGTTACAAAAATTGGTCAATATTCTTGCAAATATATTTCCCTAAAACAATGAATCTCTCTTTGAAGCACCGAACATGACTTCTAGAACTGTACAATACTAGCAATTATATGTTATTGAATGGATATAAATGATAGAGTTGAAAAGATTACTCCAAAGTTTCTATTCATCTCTTATATCATTCTGACTAGAAGGTATTGTAAGTTTTTGATTTAATGAAAACTTTTGAAAAGAGAAAGCAAGAATAAATAGAATCCTTGAGCTGTTTTATGATAAAAATTTGATGAATACAAGGAAGTTTCAAAGATAGCAGTACATCTCTTTGAAGGTCTCTGCCAATATTCCTCTAGATTGTTTCACCTAAGAGACAAATGGAAAAATATTAATCCCCAACCAAAACCCTATATATTCAGTAAATATGCACAACATATGGTCATAGGTGGTAGAAAGTTTGGAGGCAGGGCACCTAGGAGCAAAGGAAACATGTATCCTAGCATATTGGTAGCAGATCTTCATTTCCATAAATTAGATCCTTATTTCCAACATCAAATGTTAATCCTAGGTTTTGAGAAACAACTCAGGTGAAAGGTCAACACTTTCAACTATCAGATCTAGCATTTTCAGGTGGAATATCATCATCAAACATAATTTCCATATTTTGAGCAAATAGTTCCAGTTTTGAAGGAAGCTCTAAATCAATATTTAAGTTTTCAAGGATATATGTGGAAATTAGAAAGTGGATCAAATCCAAATTTGATGAAACAACTTTGGAAAATCCCTAATTTCCTGTGACATATCATAGACTTCATTTATTTTTAGATCTTCATTCCTAAAATCTTGCAGTGCTTGGCTTATTGTAATTTCTATATATTTGAAATGAGAGAAGGAAGGGGGGGTCTTCCTTTGGAAGGAAGCTCCGGTTTCAAGTGCTTGGAAGGGTGAAGTTTGGGAATTGTATTGAAGGCGCTTCATTGTCTACAACATTTCATGCTCAGAGATTCAAACATTTTGATTATTGGACCATGTTCTTGTTGTAAACATGCTTTATTTAAGCTTATTTTAGTACAAAGATCATTTTTGCAATGTATGGATTGTCATACAAGTTCAGATCTAATTGCAGTCAAGATTTTGTTGTTAATCGCTTGTTCTTTGCGATTTGTATTTCAAGTATTTAATTCTAATCCAAAATATCATTTTGAATCTGAATGTCTTCCTTGTGAATATATGAGTCTAACATATTTAATCTTATGTGTTCATTATTGTTTCTATTCCTCTATATTCTATTGTTCATAAAGTGTTTAGCTCTCAAAGTGAATGCCTCTGAAACTATGAAGTGTTGCTTATTTATTTGAATTTGTGCTTGATTTGTCATACCAGATACTCAGCTAATCTAACCTACTTGACCTACAATTCAAAACCAACCAATGCAATAACTCTGGTGCCATAGCTTTGTACTATTGTAGTCTAGTGCATACTTTAGGGACAACAGATACCATTTATATGGTTTTATCTCAAAGTTCAAGCTTTTTATGTGAATCCTTTTCTTATCATCCATAATATTATGTAGATCAAAATATTGTTCTATTTGGTTCACCCAAGTAAATACCTTTGTTCCATCAAACTTCTTTAATTCAATCTTGGGAAAATTAAATTTAGGACGCCTATTGTAACTAACTCCACTAGAAAATGTCTTATTATTAGTAGGTTGTTCAACTAGAATACTACCTTTATTTTCCTTAGTTCCTTGCCCTTTGATATTTTCTTTAGAGAGTGTCTAATCTAGAGCATGCAAGATCATGAAAGACATGCAATTTTGCAATTCCTTCAGGGATTTTTGTATTTCTTATTTAAGTTCATTCTTATTTTCATCCAACTTATTCTCCATTTCTTGAATTTTTCTTTTTGAGTTTACCAACTCATCCCTTGTTATTGACCTAACACTCAAATCACTAAGTTGTTCCTCCAATTTGGATAGTCTGTTAATATGCATCTCGTCATTTTCTTCATGCTTTATAGATGAGAATTATGGAGTTTTAATTGGTGTTGACATATTTTTTGGAGCCATCTAGAATAAAAATAATAATACTTCTCTTTTTCCTCTTTATCACAAATTTTGAATCACCAAAAATATATCTTCCAATAAAAAATTATGCCAATTGCAAGTTACGTACCTTTCAAACCCTTAATTTGGAGTCTTTTATCCTAACCAACCTTCCTTCTTGTGTATTTATGAAATTTCCTCCCTTCTAAGTCTAAAATTTTGGCCTGTAGTACTCTGATATTTCCTCTTTGCAATTCCACAAGTTTGACCAAAATTGGATGTGCGAAGGGAAAGTTAGGGTAACTTTCCCAAGCCTTACTGATTTTTTCCCTTTCAGGAGAGTGCAATTGTATATAATGCCACATGCCTAATATTTAATATCTGATTCTAAAACTTGCACCAAAAATACTACATATTGTCCTTTTTCAAATGCAACTGTTCTCACTAAATTTGCATCCTCGATGAAAAATATATGATGATTTTACCAGGGACACCTATTTGAGACTAGTAATAGGACTAGTCAAAAAACCTATCTTCCATAGGGTGCATCTCCAAAAGTATAATGAACCAAAAGATGAATTTTTTACCACATTACCTTGATATGTATTCTAAATAACCTCAATTTTTTTCTATTTGAATCATCCCATAAAATAAGTTATATCGATAATGCTAAGATGACTTTCTTGGAGAAGAAAAACCCTAGGATCAATGCTCTGATACCAAATGTTATTATCCAACGCCTTAAAAATAATAAAAAATCAATGAATTGCAGTCCACTTCAAGGGGGAAACCTCCTTTTACAATATATCCAATTCATAATACAATATGAGATTTGATAATATGATCCAAAGACTAGGTCTCTTTGGTGTATATATATATATATACGAGTGGGAAACCTCCTTTACAATATATATCCAATTCCTATAATACAATATGAGATTTGATAATATGATCCAAAGACTAGGTCTCTTTTGGTGTATATATATATATATATATATATATATATATATATATATATATATATATATATATATACTGTGGTGCAATTATAATGAAAGGGTTCAGAGCCTACATACAAAATATATATAACACAAGAAATGTAATAACTAATAAGGGTTGTATACATAACATGGGATATGCATGGGCTCTTTGTCTAGGGCTTAATATATGTCTCATAGAAGTGATTATTTCCCCCATTAAGAGCACAACAATTATGATTAGGTACTTAATAACACAACTATGATTAGGTACCCAATGTACAAGAACAAAATAAACAACATGGAAGACAAGGGGCTTCCTAAGATTTCTTCAAATCCTAGTCAAAACCACCCATGGCTCAAGCTGGTAGGTGGGCATAAAGATGTCAAGTCTTGTATAAATAATTGGGAATAAAGGAAGATGTCACTTTTAATAACAATACTATAAAAATATTATTACATCTAAACTTAAGGAGAAAATATGGTGCGATAAAGAATTATAGGATAAAAGAAAATTAAAATACTACAAGGACATGATCAACCTTAATCTAAAAAGATAAAAAACCATTTGTTTTGACTAGTATAAAGAAGAAATCAACATTGCTAAAATAAGGACAAACTCTTCATGAGCTCCATAGTGAATAGGCACCGACAATTCCTAAAACGCCATGGGTCGAAGGAATTTGTGACACTAAGAGGATTGGAGATATGAGCATTTCTTTTGTTAAAATGTCCTGCATAAACCCACATTACATCACAATTTCAAAATATGTGTTACAATACCAACCTTCCTAACTCTTTAACCTATCAAAACCATGGTGATTTAGAAACTGGCTCTCTTAAATAGTTTTAAGCACATAAATAAAATTATAAAGCAAATAAGGTAATTTTTTACCTTCTTAAGGTTCAATAAACCAAATTTGGTCTCGCTTGACGTTAACCATCATCATAATTATTATCGTCATGAAAAAAGATATGACCATACTATCCAAATGGGATTTGCAAATTAAAACATTATAATTTTTTTTATCATAATAATATTATTATCTAAAAATTTATTATTAATAAATTAAATTCATAACACCCAATATAAACCTAAAGAATTTCAAAATGGCAATCTATATGCTTCATTAAAGTAACATTGGCGCTTAGTTTTTCTTTTTCTCCTCAACTTATGAGGAACACATTTTTGAAAGTGGTAGCCATTCAAGAGAGTGGTTAGTAAAAGACTATCCATTTCAAGATACTTTTATCATAAATCATACATAGATTATTAACACATCGTACCAGCGAAGTGGCTTGTAGATTAAGGACAATATTAATAACAAGGGTAGTTGCAGAGCAACAATTCCCTGCTAAGAAGGCATAAATATTGGGTTTCGCTAAATTCAGGGACTTGTTGCTTCGATATTGGTAGACAAGTCTCCAATGCTATTTGAAAAATATAGGCATTACTTGCAAAGAGGAAGAAAAGCTATAATAGAAAAATGATGTAGTTGATTATGAATACAGGATATTTTAAAGAGCAATATTCCCCAAGCAAATATGTGTTATATTGGGAATATCCTCCTGAAGGCATAGCAAAGTTTGTCCAACATTTAGAGACTATTTATAGGGGATACAATTTAGTGATACAATTAGATGAGAATTTTAATTGATTGGGAATTTTGTCCAACATTTAGTTTTAATTGATTGGGAATTTTGTCCAACATTTAGAGACTATTTATAGGGAATACAATTTGGTGATACAATTAGATGAGGGTTTTAATTGATTGGGAATTTTGATTGTCCTACCATATAACAAACAACTTGTTTTATATTACACACTGATTGTCCTACCATATACCAAACAACTTGTTTTATATTGAAATTCTAGTTAACCCTACCTGGTTTCAAATTTGTAAAAAAACAAAAAATTGCTCCAGGATTAACCGATTACCGGAAACCATCCAATTTTGAAGATTACACAAAATACATGTTAAAACTTTGCATGGTCCCTCTGATTTCACCAATGTATGTTGAATATCATGACATCACTGTGCATTGTCCTTGTGATGTCTAGTCCTCCAACATTCTTTTAACGTCTTTCAAGTACCTGTGCATCTATTTGGTCCAATAGTGTTTCATACGGTTGGCATTTTCTTGAAACTCGTATCTTTCACCATACCTATTTTATTGTTTGAAGTGCAACTCTGGCTATAAAATCATAATCATAAATGTATAAGAAACATCATAATCTCATCACAAAGAAAGGAAGGTAATGTTGGTTTATTTGTTATTCGAATATGGGAGACAAATAACATGATTACGGTTAGGATCTCAATCTGTTGGCATCGTGTGGTTGCACACTTATATTTATTTTATTGACCTTGATTGATCTGTGGAGGGCCTGGAAGATGAAATCTCACTGGATTCCAGGATGAACTCCAGCGCTTTTAGTATCATATTGCTCAATGGAAGTGGAAAAGCTACCAAAAATAAAGTGGAGGTGGAAGTTTTGTTGAACGCCCTGTTGGGACTTGTGATCTGTGTTGTTATAAGTCCCATGAAAGGGGAGTCTGTGAAACCACTAGGGATCGTGTCCTCAAATGTTGGATTGTGGCTCGTGTTTTCCAACCTGACTGTGTCATGGGAAGATCAATTATCAGCGCATTTGTCAACCTCCTGGTCACAGTTTGCCAATTGTTTTGAAAGAAGAGAATTGTTCATAAAACACTGGAACAAACAGTTGTCTTGCTTGATAGCACACCATGTATTACAACCCATGGGGAATTTGCTGCATAAATTCTTAGTCTCACTCAGCAGAATCTGTTGGTTTCTCACAGATATTTGTTGATTTCTCTCTAAGATTGCATTGGGATTGGTCCGACGTTAGATAATGAGGTGTAAAGAAGAAAAAATAGTTCTACATTCTTTTTGCAAGTATGAAGGAGCTTTGAAGATCATAGGAATTTCAGGAGAAAATGCGTACAGCCTGTGGATAGCAAATGAATCGGATGATATAATAGAAAAAATGATCATTTGTTATCAAGTTCCATGCATTGGGGTATCAATGTTGAGGTGGGTAAATATAATGTGTTTGGTGACGTACATTCTAGTTATCATTTAATCCGGCTGGACTATGGTTTAGTTTTCATTTAATGTGGCTACAATATGGTCATTTCGATTTATGTGCATGTACGAGCGTGTATTACATGGCATGTAGTATCCATGCATAGATTCCACTTGGTTTGCATGCATGCTGCCAGTGCCTCTGCTCCACTTTATTTGCATGCATCACACTCACCCACGCTTGGTTCAATCCTCCCTCTGTAAGCCCATTAGGGATAACGCAAATTCAAACTTTTCTCTTCACAACTAGACAATCACTCAAACAAAGTCACCCAGCAACTGCGATGCATGTAATCCTTTTAAGCATGGACACAGATGTCGGTCTCCTTCTTATTGCATTAAATAGATACTAGTTGTTTGGGCTCTGCATCACAAAATAGTTGGTAAGTTCCATCAATAGTAATAGATAGTGGTTTTTTTCTATGGTAGTACATCCCACTTCATTCCCCATCTGAGTGTTACATGAAATGTCTACAGCCTTCAACTCAACATTAGGAGATGAATAATATTTTATTTTATTATATTCCTTGGTGCTTCCCTGCTGAGATGATAATATTTTCGAGGTAACTGGAACTCAGAGAAGCTATGAATATCGAAATGGAATTATCTCAGATGTTGAAGTGCCCCAATCCTTGCATTTCTAAATTGGGCTCTAGAATTCCCTGTAAATGTAGATGCCTCCAACATATCTCTGAGAGCCATACTGATGTATGGTCATTTGCAAAATTTTCCTTTGATTCAGTATCTTCCCACATTTCTCCATTATGGGTCTTAATCCCTTGGCAAGCTGGCAACAACGATAATGACAACCAGAACATTACATTTGCACACAATGTGCAAGGGATTCTAGATTTTCAATAGAGGAACAACTTTTAGGTTTAATCTTTTATAATGGTTCAAGTTCAAAAATATCATTTCTGTATAGAGAATATTTCCATCACATAATAAAGCTATCGGGCATCAAACTATCTTCTATGTATCAATAGATTCTGATTTCGCAGGCGACAATGTCATAAACATCGGTATGCCATAATTCTCATTATTCAGAATTGTTTAGTCTTTTTAGATTCTCTTGAAATACGGTAAATGTGATCATATATATTCTTATATTAGGGTTTGAACAACTTCAGAAAATAGATTAGCAACGTCCTGGAATTTACCGGTCATTAATGCCCCGCATCACACCAACGATTTTACATGGAGCGTGGGATAATGGTTGATGTTTTGCCTTTTTTCCTATGTCTTTATGGAAGGGATTACGGACATGTTTTTCATAATGAATGATAATATAAAGTTTACTATAAATGTACCCAATATAAACTTAAAAAATTTCACAATTAAATTTAAAGATGAGAATATATATGCTTAGTCAAAGTAATATTAAAGTGAGTCTCTTTTGAACTTTTAAGGAACATGCTTTTGAAATTGTAATGATAAGTTAAAAATATATATGTTTAACCTTCGACTTTTCACAAAGCCATGTATCTTCCTTCAAATAATTAATTTTTTTTATTATATTGTTTTAAAAATGAAATGACTTGGAAGTAAAGTTAACTAATTTGTTTTATTTTATTGTTTTAAAAATAAAAGGACTTGGAAGTAAAGTTAACTTTTATGAATTAAGATATTATAAATGTTTTGAAAATTAGATCTAATTTTATGTAAATTTTGTTTTTTAATAAAAAAAACATTTCAATTTTTATTTTATTAGAGTTGTAAATATTTTTTTTAGTAAATTTTATATTTTTTTTCTTCTCAATATGTTTTAGGTGTTGTCTACTTTCTAGTTTTACTATGAAGTTGATGGGAGTTTGTTCTTTTTTTTAATATTTATTTTCTTCTTGATGACCACAACAACAAAGAGATAATTCTGATATTTTAACTTAGGATTAATGGCTTCTTTGAAATAATGTTCCATCTTTTTCTTATCAATATGGAAAGATGATAATGATGACATTACCATCCATTGACCCCAACATTTGTTTTCCAAACCTTAAGAGAAAAAAATAATTAATTTTGTTTTATCATGTTGAATCTAACATCAAATATCTTCGAAATAAGATTATCGAGTTCACGTTGGTTTTCATGAACTAACATAGTACAATTTTTTTGAAAATGAGATCTAATTTTCATGTAGTTTGTGCACTTTAAGAGAACCCCAGTTAAAAAATACCTTGTAGTAGTTGGACACACCAAGAGAATCTTCGAAGGGAACTTGGTGAGGAAAGGAAAAGAGATTTTCCACAGGAAACCTTATCCATATACATGCACTTCACATGATGTACAAGATTGGCATAAAGAGCTTGGTTGGCTTGGGTGCTTGGACTACATGTGGACTAAAAGAGTTGGGCCACTCACACTTGGGGGTTGTGATGAACAAAAACAATGCCTTTAAGCACAAGTATCTACGGAGCACAATTGTGGGATGGATTATTTGGGTGCACATCCATTGGGCACACATTTTTCAAGCACACATCCACCGGATGCACTTGGGTGCATTATCGAGTGCACTTGGGCACAATTGGGCAGACTCGAACATACTTGGGCATAGTCAAGTAGACTTGAATGGAATTGGGTTCAGTAAGGTGGATTTGAATGGACTTGGGATGAGTTGGATGGACTGGGATGAACCAAGTGCACTTGGGTTGAGTTGGATGGTCTTGAACAGACTAGGATGAACTGGGTAGAATTGGGTCTAATTGGATAAGCTAGGTCGAGTTGGACAGATGGACTGGGTCAAATTGGGACAACTTGGGTAGACTTTGGTATAATTGGAAACACTACTAGGTGCACTTGTTGGATGTGGATGACTAATGGACAAGTCATCAAAGGGAAGAAAGTTGATGGACGACACTTGGTTCCACCTTAAAGTGAAGGGGCTTGCAAGTGTAAGGAAAGTCTCCTATAAAGCGAAGATTCCTCAAAAGTGTTAATTCATAAGTGGGAGGTAAATGACCAAGAGTGTAAGGGAGCTCTGCAATTGTGCTAAATTCTAAATTCAAGGTTAGGCATAGTAGGGTGAATTGCATTGGTTGAGTGAGAAGAAGGAGAAGACATGACCTGGAGGAGGCGGTCCTATGATTGCTTCAGGGGTTGAATTGTGCAAGTCTATTGGGAAATAGGAAGAATGTTGTTTGCCTTAGATTCATTGTACATCTGTAAAAGAGTTGCAAGGAAGAAGCTATAAATTCCTTGTTGTAACTCTATAACATTCTGCATATCATAAATTTAAGGCACTTTCCTTGGGTGTTGCTTATACATGTGTGTTGTGGACTCTTTATTATTGTTAGATGTTATTGTTCCTTTCTTTTCATGTGTTGGCTAGGTTTTGAAATATTGGCTAAGTGTTAAAGTAGCATTGGGGTGTTTTAAAGGCCACAGTTGGACATGTGCCTACTATTGAATAAAGTTGGTTAAGTAGGAATTAGATGTGTTTGATAGATTGTAGCCTAGGACGAAGTTACGGGTGTACCTTAAGTGAACATGTGTAGTCTAGTTGTAGTAGGTGCACATTGGCTAAGCCCCTACAGTCGATGCAAGGTAGTTCCACAGGACCTCAGATGCCAAAACAAACTTGGGAGAAATTCAAGTTTGCAAAGAAAAATTTGGGCAAACTGTAAGTCTGTGATAGGTGGTATCAAAGCATACTTTTCACCACTTTCTAAAGGAAAGGTGGTATCAAATTTGATTATAAGACAATTTTGGTGCTCTTTACCACTATCATTATCATGAAAAATGATATCAAAGAAGTATTCATTAGAAACAGCTTGAGGCAAAGTCACGACCTTTGGTACAAGTTGTCAGGAATTAACAAGAGTGACTTGAAGATTGTAAAGTATAGACTTAGTGCCTTTGTGAAGCATGCACCAAAGACATTATATCCACGCATACCTTGAATAATTTGGGAACTCTTTAACATGACTTGGA
>SNQJ01S0064121.1:121174-132862 GCA_010110895.2 Picea sitchensis | reverse complement strand
AACCTTATCCATATATATGCACTTCACATGATGTACAAGATTGGCATAAAGAGCTTGGTTGGCTTGGGTGCTTGGACTACATGTGGACTAAAAGAGTTGGGCCACTCACACTTGGGGGTTGTGATGAACAAAAACAATGCCTTCAAGCACAAGTATCTATGGAGCACAATTGTGGGATGGATTATTTGGGTGCACATCCATTGGGCACACATTTTTCAAGCACACATCCACCGGATGCACTTGGGTGCATTATCAGGTGCACTTGGGCACAATTGGGCGGACTCGAACATACTTGGGCATAGTCAAGTAGACTTGAATGGAATTGGGTTCAGTAAGGTGGATTTGAATGGACTTGGGATGAGTTGGATGGACTTCGATGGACTAGGATGAACCAAGTGCACTTGGGTTGAGTTGGATGGTCTTGAACAGACTAGGATGAACTGGGTAGACTTGGGTCTAATTGGATAAGCTAGGTCGAGTTGGGCAAATGGACTGGGTCAAATTGGGACAACTTGGGTAGACTTGGGTAGACTTGGGTAGAATTGGAAACACTACTAGGTGCACTTGTTGGATGTGGATGACCAATGGACAAGTCATCAAAGGGAAGAAAGTTGATGGACGACACTTGGTTCCACCTTAAAGTGAAGGGGCTTGCAAGTGTAAGGAAAGTCTCCTATAAAACGAAGATTCCTCAAAAGTGTTAATTCATAAGTGGGAGGTAAATGACCAAGAGTGTAAGGGAGCTCTGCAATTGTGCTAAATTCAAGGTTAGGCATAGTAGGGTGAATTGCATTGGTTGAGTGAGAAGAAGGAGAAGACATGACTTGGAGGAGGCGGTCCTATGATTGCTTCAGGGGTTGAATTGTGCAAGTCTATTGGGAAATAGGAAGAAGGTTGTTTGCCTTAGATTCATTGTACATCTGTAAAAGAGTTGCAAGGAGGAAGCTATAACTTCCTTGTTGTAACTCTATAACATTCTTCATATCATAAATTTAAGGCACTTTCCTTGGGTGTTGCGTATACATGTGTGTTGTGGACTCTTTATTATTGTTAGATGTTATTGTTCCTTGCTTTTCTTGTGTTGGCTAGGTTTTGAAATATTGGCTAAGTGTTAAAGTAGCATTGGGGTGTTTTAAAGGCCATCGTTGGACATGTGCCTACTATTGAATAAAGTTGGTTAAGTAGGAATTAGATGTGTTTGATAGATTGTAGCCTTGGGCGAAGTTACGGGTGTACCTTAAGTGAACATGTGTAGTCTAGTTGTAGTAGGTGCACATTGGCTAAGCCCCTACAATCGATGCAAGGTAGTGCCACATGACCTCAGATGCCAAAACAAACTTGGGAGAAATTCAAGTTTGCAAAGAAAAATTTGGGCAAACTGTAAGTCTATGATAGGTGGTATCAGAGCATACTCTTCACCACTTTCTAAAGGAAAGGTGGTATCAAATTCGATTATAAGACAATTTTGGTGCTCTTTACCACTATCATTATCATGACAAATGATATCAAAGAAGTATTCATTAGAAGCAGCTTGAGGCAAAGTCACGGCCTTTGGTACAAGTTGTCAGGAATTAACAAGAGTGACTTGAAGATTGTAAAGTATAGACTTAGTGCCTTTGTGAAGCATGCACCAAAGACATTATATCCACGCATACCTTGAATAATTTGGGAACTCTTTAACATGACTTGGAAAATATCAAATGGATTCGTTGATAGGTTGAGCTAGTGGACAAGAGAAGGCTTGAGGCTACAAGGTGGAATTGAGACTTCGATACTTGGGGAAGATTGTTTGGATATTCTTATGTGTAACTTGCATGACACAAAATAAGAGTCATGGAAGACCAAGATAGAAGTTGTGGCCATGAACTTGGAACATTGGGATCAAGAGATTTGTCACTTGTACCAGGCACATGTGGTAAAGTTAGAGAAGACTAGCGCATGAGTTGAAACTTGGGTTTAGAAGTTGCATACTTTGACAAATCAAGTAGAAACTTAGGTGCTACCTAAGTTGGGATCAATCAGAAGGGGGATTCCCAAGATGACAACAAAATCAGAAGGGGGATTCCCAAGATGACAACAAAATTAGAAGGAAGCAAATGAAATTTCCTAAGTCCATAGGTAAGAATGTTGCTTGTTTCATTTGTTACCATAATCGTTTTGCAATGGATTGTCCTTTGAAGAAGAAGTTGGAACACTTGAAAGAAGTCCAAGTGCAATCAATTTTAAAGGCCAAACCAACAACCTTGGGAGGAATCCAAGTGCAGCAGAGTTCAAAGATAATGTTGGAGGTTCTTGGTTCCTTAACAACAGGTTTGGGGTTCTTGATGGAAGTTTAAGAATAATAGTTTGCTAAGCTGAGTCCCTTAGTGGATATTGGGCATAATTTCATTATTGCAGTTGTTGGAGGTGGCCTTAGCAGTGACTTTCCATCTTCTATTCATTGATCAAAGCCACATGTGGCTCACTTCCTAGGAGCAAGTATTGGAGTCTAAGACACTTGTAGAGGTGCCAAGTTTAGTGAAATGAAAGAAAATAGAGGATTCATTGTATCAAATGGATGAAACTTTTGATGGTAGTAGGCCATCCTCTTCTCCAAATTGATGTTGGGTTAGGCTATTTATTGTCCAAGAAGTAGGACAATGGGTAAGGAGGCACTAGTGCATGAGTGCCTTGAATAACTTGTTTAGTTGTAGGAGGCGAATTGAAAACTTTGAGGAAGAGGTGAATACATTTCCTTATGCAACAACAACAATAGTGCCAAAGTATTGAATGCTTGCTTGGAGGAGCAGGGCAGTTCAATTCTAAGTGGACAGATGGAGATAGTGAAGGAATCGACCAAGAAATTTGTGCATTCAACCTAGATGGGTCAACCAGGAAAGTAGCCCACATTTATCAGGAAGATGCTTTCCCACCTTTGTATATGGGGACCTAGGATGAGACAGAGTACTCCTTGGGAAGGTTGAGGATAATTTTCAGGATGACTTGGAGATCATGATATCATTGGTTGAAGGTTATAGAAGTATTGGTGTGGACATGCCTCTCTTAAGAAAGAGGTATGGAATTATTTCGATTAACTCATCTGACTTATGGGACTTTGGACTTATTGTTGGAGTGTTTGAGGGCAGTGGTTGTGACGGCCATCTACCACCCTCTTCTTGATTATAGAGCTTAGTATGATCCATTTCCTAAGAGTTGACAGTGGATCCTATGGGCACCAATAAAAGGTGCCAAGTTTAATGACTAAGTTAGAGTGTTGAGTTGTAGGAGGTAACTTAACAGTTTGGAGGGGAAAGTCGTGACCTTATCTTAGTTTAGTAGAGCTGTATATGTAAATTGAAGTGTAGAAAGAAGTGACTATTTTTGGCATGAAGAATTGCATTCTCATGAAGTTGACTTGGGAATTCCTAGGTTGCAACAATCATCAAGGAGCTCATTGTATAGAAGCATGACATAATGGGTCAAGCATATTAATGCATTAGTATGTTCGATGGCGCAACACTTGAAAACTTCGATGATCTTCTTGATGAAGGTTGGATTGCAATGATAGTAGGTACCCATAGTGGACTTAGATTGTAGTCACAATAGAAGGCAACAATAGCAGTAGAGACACCCAAAATACGTTGTTGGCAGAAGTTGGGCAAAGTCACTTTTTGAAAGAAAGAATTGGATAATGGGTAGTTGCATGACAATTTTGGCATGGATAGAGTGGATCGGTTGAAGGAGTCAATTGTGGATGGATTCATGTGTATGGGCAGTAGACTTGGAGGAAAATAGGTTCTTGAGGATGTTTCCAAGGATGATAATGTCTTTTAGTGGGGGAGGATGTAAGGCCTTAGCCTTGAATGGCTTAAGACACCTCCACCACATGATCACCTTGGTGGTCATTGATTGACACAGATGGACATGACAAAGGATTGATGGATAGAAGAATCGGTTTTGGAATTCCTTGGCCCATTGGCAAGACACACCATAGACATGTTGGGCACCCTTTCTCATGCACTGGATGCATTGTAGACCTTGAAAACTCGCACTAGTTGAATGCACCAAAACAAGCTTGGAAGGGACTTTGTGAGGAGAGTAAAAGAGGGTTGTTGTGGGAAACCTCATCCACAAAATAACACTTTGCATCATGGACATAATTACCATAGAGATTTTGACTAGATTAGGTACTTGGACTCCATGTGGATCAAAGGAGTTGAGCAACCCACACTTGGGGGTTGCGACATATGATAGAAGTGCCTTTAGGTACAAGTATCTATAGAGCGTGATCATGGGATGCACACGTTGGACACACATCTACCAAGGACACATCTGTTGGGCACACATCTACCAAGGACACATCTGTTGGGCACACATCCAATGAATGCACTTGGGCATAGTTGGGAAAAATTTATGGACTCGGTCCCAATTAGGTAAACTTGGATAGACTTGGGCACGATTAGGTGGATTTGGATGGACTTGGGTTGATTTGGAATGACTTGGATGGACTCAGATGAACCAAGCACACTTGGGCCGAGTTGGATGGTCTTGGATGGACTTAGACAAACTTGGATGAACTGGGCAAACTTGGGTTGAGTTGGATGGACATGGATGGATTGGGCCGAATTGGACGGATAGACTGGGAGGACTTAGATGGATTGGGTCGAGTTGGACAGATAGACTGGGAGGAATTGGGATGACTTGGACGAACTTAAGCAGGCTTTGGTGCACTTGTTCAACGTGAAAGGTCGGCAGACAAGTCATCAAGGAGAAGTAAGTTAAAGAATGACACTTGGGTCCTCTTTAGAGTAAAGGGACTTGCAAGTGCAAGCCAAGTCTCATATAAAAGGAGGATGCCTCAAAAGTGCTAAGGCATAAGTGGGAGGTCATTCACCAAGAGTGTAAAGGGGTTATGTGATTGTACTAAATTTAGGGTTAGGCACATCAGGGTGAATTGCACTAATTGAGTGAGAAGAAGAAGAAGACATGACCTGTAGGAGGTAGGCTTGGAGTTGTTTCAGGGGTTGGATTGTGCAACTCTGTTTGACAATAGGAAAAATGATATTTGTCTTAGGTTCATTGTACATGTGTAATAGAGTTGCAAGCATAAGGTTGCAATTCCCTGGTTGTATATCTATGACATTCTTCATATAATAAAATTAAGGAACATGCCTTCAGTGTCGCTTATACATGTGTGTTGTGGACTTTTTATGATTATTGGATGTTATTGTTCCTTGCTTTGTTTGTTTTGACTAAGTGTTAAAATATTGGCTGAGTGTTAAATGTTTTAAAGGTTGTGGTTGGACGTGTACTTACAAACTTGGTTAAATAAGACTTAGTTACATTTTATACATTATAGCTTAACATGACGTTATTGGCAAATCTACACTAGGCAAAAGCTGTCAAGCCCTTCTAATGAAGCAAAGCCATTGCCCCCATGATCTCAAGTTCAAATAGACTTTAGAAAAATTCAAATTTGCAAAATAATGAGATAAATTGTAGATCTATAACAGTACCTCTTATACACCACTAAAGTATTCAATAATGTATTTGCATTTCATGAGATTGTATTAATAAAAAGTAATTACATAGCTCTAAATATTGTATACTTTTTACTATTTCAAAAATGGTAGTGAAAGTCTTCACATCCCCCATAAATTTAAAAAATGGTTGTGAAAGTTTTCATATCCACCATTAAATTATGGCCAAATCGCGGGTTAATTAGGCGCCCCCTAAAAACTCGCGTGGTTTTACACTACTGTTCATTTTAGACGGTAATGGCCGTCTGCCCAACGATAACTTTTTGCATTCCAAGTCAGCAGACGAACGTGACAAGCAAGCTGCGAGAGGAAGTCAAACCGGAAACGGGGTACCAGGTTGGCCATTTAGCTGCAGTCAATTTTCCTTCTCCGTAGTCGCACCATTGAATACACAAGTTCTGGGAATTTCTGGGGTATGGGATTTGGAGAGGCTGTCTATCGAGGGAAATTGAAGGACCGATCCACATAAAAACCAAGTGGTAGCCTGCCATTTTTGTACGCCGAGATCAGCCCATTTGAAAGAGAATTTACAGAGAGAAATTCCGGGGTTTCAATTTGATATAGGATGAGCTTGGGCAGGAGTTTTAATTGCTCGCCTCAGGATGCTGGCGAGCCCAGGCATGCCAGATCGGGCCCTGGTGATAATCAGATGCCTCAGAATGATGTTGAGCCCAGATTGGGCAGCGATTTTAATCACCAGCCTCCGGATTTTGACAAACCCGAAAGCAAGCCCAGATTGGGCAGCGATTTTAATCACCAGCCTCCGCATTTTGACAAACCCAAAAGCAAGCCCAGATATGCCATAAATCTGGATTACCGCGAGCCTAGGGATGCCAACGATGGCAAAATCATGGTGTCGGCCATAATCGTTCTTCTTCTTGTGCTTTTGTTCGTCGTTTTTCTAAACGTTTATGCCAAATGGTTTTGGAGGCAAACTGCTCGATTGTCCAGACGAAATCGACGGAGATCAGCTTCTATTCGTCGTCAGCTTCTGTTTACAGGAGAAGAACCGTTGAGGCTGCTGAACGTGGGGTTGGATTGTGCGGTATTAGAGACTCTGCCCATCTTTCTCTATAAATCGCAGAATTTCACAGATGGGCTGGACTGCACTGTTTGTCTGTGCGAATTTGAGGAGAATGAGAAAGGCCGGCTTCTGCCCAATTGCAGGCATAGTTTTCATGTTGAGTGTATTGACATGTGGTTTCGTTCGCACTCTACTTGTCCCCTTTGCCGAACTGGTGCCCAGCCGGAACAACCAGTTTTGGAATCCGCTAGAATAGAGCAGGTTTCGGCTACAATGCCAGGACCAATTAGTTCAGGCTTCCATGACAATCTGAATTTGGAGCAAGAGCAGACTGCAAGCTGTGGAGAAGACTATAATTTGCAGGTCCCAACAAACATATTCTCTTCGGGTCGGCAGAAACAAATGAAAACAGAGATGGACGAGGGAACCTCTGGTGGAAGAACATTAATGCCTCAGATTGCCATTGATATACCCAAGAGGCCCGACGGTTTCTCGTCGCCTGGCGAAGGCTGTCAGCTTCAATCACCAAATGGTTCACAGTCGCCTTCGAAATCTCCCATCCCTCGCCTTCGTTCACTTACAAGGATGTCGAGCAGAGACACAGAGAAAAAGGTCTTCCCACCTGATCATCCTGCTGAATGTCGAAAATCAAGATCCGGCTCAGTACCAGAAGAGTGTGGCGACGTGTAGAGGTACATACAAATATGTTACCGATATAACATTGAATAATGAACACAGATTTCTGCTCTCTATTTTCTCTGTTTTTTTTATCATTTTCTGTTCGCGCTTTTCGGCGTTCATCAGCCACGGTTTTGGTTTTGAGTGGTTGTTTGGGCTTTTCGTTTATCAGTCACGGTTTTGATATTAATTGTTAGTCATCAAATTAGAATTTTAGATTAAAAGGTGATTAATTGTGCTCATTGTCAATAAATATACACCTTTAGATGTAATTAACCGTCACATTAGGCATAATACCATTCCAATATATCGATTTCTTCGTCATTACATGCATGCGTCATTACATGCATGCCTATGGGGTCAAGCAAAATCAATTTTTGCTTGCCCCCGTTAGGAAAAATCTTGCCCATCTGGCTACCTTTTATATTCCGTTTTGAACTCTTTGAGAACTCTAAACTTTATTTATGTATATGTTGTAAACATGCGTTTCATTATTATGTTTAGTTTCATGCAATGAGGTATAATTGTGAGGATGTAGCTTCATCTGATAGTACAATTGGTAACGGGTTCAAGCTTTGTGTTTTTAGAGTTGAGATTTAATACTCTTATCATTATGGAAAAAAAATAGACTTCTCTGGGATAATTGAAAAGACATACACATCATCATTTTGAATTTTAATTAAGGTTTCTTACTAGGAAAGAGGAGTCTACCAAAGAGGAAAGATAAGGGTGCTAAAGGATTGAAGTATACCTCATGTTCTTTTCATATACTATCTATAAACTTCTTCTATATAATTATCTTATTTTTCACTTTGGTCTAGATATTTATGTGAATTAATTAGGAATTTAGTGAAACATAGTAGTTACTTCAAGTAACTATATATTATATCTGAGCAATGACCTCCTACTTTGTAGTAACCAAGTTCTATCATCAAGGAATCAAGAAAGGAATGGAGAGAAACTCTCTCTTTCCCTATTCACCCATTCATTTATGTGAATTTGAATTTGAAGAAGTTAGCTTGGAAAAAAGGGAGATCTTGAAGGGAAAACATAGTTCTTTGATAAAAATTGCAACCCAACTTTTGTATGAGTCATGGAGGAACAATAGAGGAAAAGATAGTTGATATTAAACACCAGGAATGAGTAGGAAAGATCTTCTTAATATCCTTGTAGATTGTTGGCCTATTTGGAACCATCCAAGGTTCAAATTTGTTGTCTAAGAGGCATAACTCTACTAAAGTTTCAATAGGAAAGGAGATAATAATACAACCTCACCCTTGCTACACAAACTGAAGAGCACAGAGAGAAATGAGATTCCTGAGGGATCGGAGAGAAGAGAAGGGAGCCTTCTTGTGTTATATGGGGTAGTAGAGTGGGTGCTAAAGAACATTTTTTCTAAAAGATTAACTTGAAAACTTAGCAGTGGCTATTTTGGAGGGGTTTGGAGGATTTCGATAAAGAGAAGTGTGACTTGGGAGCCCTTAATTTCTTTTATTTTCCCTAGTGGTATCATAGGCCAACATGGGGTGGCATCCACAAAGGATTGTCGATGGTTGGAGGACAATGATGCACACCCATTCACTTTCCTTGGATCTCATTTTATGAACATGATAAAGTTTCAATGCTTCTCCTCCTTTGTATTCGTTGATGACGATGAATGAAATTCCATTAATGACTATGAGATTGTTGTTAACAAATATTATAGGGTTGATAAGTGAATACACTTGAGGATGCTGTGAGGTATTTAACTTTGACACATGTTGGTATATATCATGTTTTTCCCTTAAAGATGGTAATACTCATGCTTTAAAGTTTTATGTCATTTTATGTAACAATATACATGTGAATTACGAGACAAAAAACTTAGAGCTTAAATGATCATTTGCTTATTCTTGTTATGACCCTGATGAGTATGGAATCACATTTCTAATCAAGGATTAAGGTGCTACATGCATGAGTTCAAGGACAATAAACCTAAACCTTAGCACTGCCCTCCTTGGAGAAGAGAACAAGACCTCCATCTAAAATACTTTAAGATATTTAAGAGACAAGATAAATAATAAATATCTAAAATAGAATTAGTATGTAGAATAATGGTTTATGCTTAATATTAATTAGTTATGTTAGTGTTGCATGCTTGCGATAATCATAGATATGTGTTATGGGACACATTATTGATTACCAATTCCTACTTGAGTGGAGATTTTGAAATTACATTGTGTTGTCTGTAGTAATTATTAACTAGATTTTGCATTTAAAAACTTAAAGCTTGGTTGATGAATGTTTAATGAAATTTCAAATATCGTCATAGTTAATTCCAAGAGGGAGGGTTTCTTTTGACCTACTCTTGTATTCTTGAAATATGATTTACACAATGCTGCAAATAAGACAATTTTTAGACTAGTGAACCCCTCTCATATGCATGCCTACCTTCCCAAGCGAAATTGATTTTGTTCCCCTCCCTCAATTAGGAAAAATATTACATAGCTAGCTAGTCTTGAGTATGGTGTTCAAAATAAAACCTTTTATTAAAATATAGAACTACTCGTAGTAATAGAAATAATCAATCTTTCACACACACACACACACACACACAATGCATATTGATGGAATAACCATTGCATTTTAATCTCATACAAAAAATCCATAGTTGTCAAGCATTGTTTTTGGGCATTTTGTTGAAGTTTATATCTGTTGCTTATAAGTGAAAGCATTGCATTTGTGTATGATTTTTAAAATATATTAGTGTGAATATAGTTTCTCATGTTGTCTTTAAATGTATGACACAAATGTGAATATGTGCCTATAAAGACATTGCTTTCATTTGATTTTGAAAGTGCATGTTGCATTTTATTCTCTTAAAATTCCTAGTTGTTAGTGTTGTTTCAAGATGTGCAAGAATCATTTTTATGTCATGTTATTGTTGGTTGAGATTTCTATTGGCTTCACTTCCATAGCCTAACTCTACCCTTCTTCATCCTTTGACCGAATGTGATCTGAAAATAGTGGGCTGACTTGTTATGCTATGCAAACACCCTCTACTTCATTAAAATAAAATTTATAGGACCTTGCTCCATGTGTTAAAATATGCAAGATGAATTATGTGTCAAGTTTATGCATCTTCTTTTAAATGTTCATGTGTGAGGAAATGTTCTTTTAAATGGTTAAATATGTACTTTAAATAAATACACAGCAACACAACTTGCAGCAAATAAACCATAAAACTCACAACAATAACAAGATGATAAAGGAGTTCACCCCTCTCTGGGCTACATCTCCTTGAGCCTCCTTCAATGGACTTGGCTCTCTAGGATTAATTTGTCAAATATTCTTTTACAAGTTGTTTCTCAACTCCAATAGAAATTTTGACTGTACCATTGGGATCAGAATACATAAAAACCCCAAAAATGACTAATAGAACTCTGAAAACGGATCATGGCTCATCCGGGCATGACCTCTTCTACATGTGGCCTTAAGCTTCCCTGAGCTTCTCTTTGGCAAAAAAACCTGTAAAAGTCCTCAAATGGATCTGAAACCTATCCCAAAGTGTTCAGAGCATATTAATTATCCAAAAATGATTATTCAATCACAGAAAAAAAACATAGGCTCATCTGAGCAAGACCTCAATCAATGAGGGCTTCAAGCTTCCCTAGAGCTCTCTGAAACTTCAATGGTTAAAAACCTGCAAAAGAAGTCTTCAAATGGTTGTAAAAACAGTGCCAATGGATTCAGAACATCCAAAAACCCCTAGCTGGGCTTTTACGACACCTCATTTGGCCAAAAAATGAAGAAGATAGGCCTCCTGCCATTCTCTTCCTTCAAGCTTGTTGTCTCTGGTTCGCCAAAACGCACCTCTGTGTGCTCTAACCAAGAACACGCTCCAAATTCGTGCTAAAACCTATCACACACGCACAACCGCATAACCATGCAAACTATACGACAGTTATGGGCACGCCTAGCCCCTAACCGCCAAGGTCGTGGTCACAAGGGTCCATACGACCTCGCGCTATCGAAAAAGAGGGCTACGTTTGCAAGATTGAATCTGGACACGCCAAGTGTCGGGCGCATGGACTATCCATTGAAATCGTGTACTCCATTGGGTGGTCACATGGGAGGTTCACATGTAAACGGGGGCTTAACCGTTTGATAAACCAAATGCGCGCGCGCCAACGTTCAAGTCATATGGTATATAAGGTGTGCGACCGGGGGCTGGGGCTAAGCCCCAGCCCTGTCCACGCCAAACTCAACACTTAATCAAACTTAAATACATTATAACCCATATACATAACAACTAACAATGTGTGGTATATTGGTCAGGCGACCATTTCTAAAGCGTTGCACGCGCATGGAGGTCTGGGGTTCGAGTCCGGTGGACTCCATAAAATTTTGAACAAACAACCAATACAATGGTGCCACGTGGCAACCCATGACTTGGCCACGTGGCACCACACCATTTGTTCAATAAAT
>SNQJ01S0064121.1:90937-114243 GCA_010110895.2 Picea sitchensis | reverse complement strand
GGGGGGGGGGGGTCCCCCCCACACCTCCTTAGGAAATGGGATTCAAGAATGACTAAAACAAACCTCTGAATCGGGAAGATAATCAAGCTCCACAACCAACAATATTCACACAACAAAAAATAAAAGAATTCTAAATACATATATGGATGAAATAATTCACTTCATCTTCAAAGACCCTTTAGATGGCATGATTATTCTCCATCATCTCAAACTAATGAATTACATATAATATGAGCTTGCAAAAGTCAATTTAATGGACTCTCTTTAATTTCACTACTCAAAACAAGAAAATGAGTTCACCATTGAAATCCTTGCGAAATTCAGAGAAATTTGATTATAAAGTCAACCAAATTCCAAAATGGTTCAATTTTACCCTCTTCGACATGCAAAACAATGTGCTAAAAGCTCATTAATGGAACTTTGGACTAACACTTTTACAAATGATCTTTGATAAAAAAACAGACTTCAAATTCATGATCATTGTGGAAAAACGAATCCATCGAGTATAAACTTTCCTAGGTGTGGAAAATATACCTTATGGCACACTTTTCCATGCAACACATAAAATTATGCAAAATCGACACAAACTTCTATGCAATCCATACCTCGCTATATGTTCCCTCATGGGAATCCATGTACATTGGAATGTGTGCATGTGTGTTGGGATCTATGCCATTAAATAGGCCACAGGCCCAAACCTCCACCTACACCTTCCAACATCAACATTTAATGTTTTCGTTGGGAATCTCATATTATGTGGTTCCCTTGGCGTAGTGGTTAAATGGTTGGCATATTACCCTGGAGGTTGTAGGTTTGATCCTCCATATGTGTTGTTTTGTTGGTTGAATATATGGTTATGTATATACTACATATAGTATATAGTTTAAACCACATTTACAATGACACATAGTTATATGCGATGGAATATTTCCTTTATCCCTTTGTGGAATGCGATGTTGGTTACATGGAACAACTTATATACCAAGAGCTAAGGGTCGACGGCTTAGGCCCTCGACCCTTTTAGCCTCCATTTGAAACTTTATACCAACTTAAATAATTTTGGTGATATGCATGGTTAAGTAACACAGTAGTGGCATGATGGTAATGGAGGGTTTTTTTGAGGCTTTGGGGGGTTATGGAGGTCGTGGGTTCGACCCTCGTCGAGTCCATAATTTTAATCAACAATACCAATATATGCCAATGGGAGGCTGCCACATGGTAGTCTCTCATCGACTCTCCTTTTCCATGTGTCAACATGTGATTTGTCCACGTGAATGTATGGTCTGAAAAGTCACCTTCCAACTGGATATTCCACGTTACCTATATGATCATGTCCCAAGTGTCACCCTTGCAGTGGTGACACATGTCACCCTTTTTCCTCTGTTGACTTTGACCTTTGACCTGGTTTGACTGGAATTTTGACCGCTCATAAATTTTGCATACCAACTCCATTTGACTTGTTGTTTGCATCGTTAGAAATTTAAAGAATAGATATACGCATTGGTTCCATTTTATTGATCATTTGAGATGGTCAAATTTTGAGCTTTTATGGATCCCCTGGGGCCTCTATGAGCATTGTGGATCCTTCTAGACCTTTGTGAGAGTTCCTTAGATCCTCCTGGATCACTGGGACATGTGGCTTGTTAGGATGCTATAGTACATTAACCCCCTCTATTATGCTATTTAATTTTCCCACTCCCAATTGTTCTACTCTACTATGGAACAAAACACAATAACATAGAATGGAACCCCTTCTCTTCCTAGCAACCCAGAATTTAACATAGATCGATAGACATCTAGGGTTAGGGAATTGAATTACTCAACCTTAAATTAGTGATTAGGTTTGGAACTTCTAGAATGTTCTTAGAAAATCCACTATGTGGCTATCCCCACAGGTTTAAGTAATGGAGGCTGACGTGGCATCCACTCCCACCACGGTGATCAATTCGGTAGGTCAACTTGCGAGAGGCATAAATTTCACATACAAGTTCTAATTGAGGAAATTCTTGCATCGTTGGAAATGTATTGATGTGTAGAATATAGATAGGGTCTCCATAGTAGGGTTTGGACCGAAAAAATTGTCATTTGATGCCTCAAAATGGCTCTAGAATATTTTAGACGGTTTTTTGGACCCAAATTTCCAAATTTGGACCAATCACTAAAATGTCTCCATAAGTTGATTCCTATAATTTTTTTCACCCATAAAGCATCGAGATAGATGAAAAATAATATAATGATCCAATCTGCATCAATCGGGAAAAAAATGTGTATCCAAAAGAGGTGATGAGATGGGGACTAAAGAACATACACAGTTTTGGGCAAGCATTAGATGCTAAAAGCTTGTGGATATTGATACAAAACAAATCTTTGTGGGGAAAAGAAATGCATGTTAAATACATAAGTATGGTCAATGGAAGACTAGATAAGAAAAGAGGTAAAGGTACATGGAGGGGCCTCAATGATCTAGAAGGCTCTAGTGAGAGCATTCCCATGTTTGCTAGGAAAGTGGCTAGTATGTAAAGTTGGCATAGGGAGAAGGGCTCGAATTGGTGAGGATCCATAGGGTTGTTTAGGAATTTACAAACTCTTTGGATCCTTTAAAAATGAACTACATGATCAATAATTTTACAGTTTAGAAGATATAACATGTCACAGTACTACTAGAATATGGAATGAGGGTTGGAAAATGGATAGATGACTTTATCTTGGAGGAAGGTTAATTGAGTGATGTCAATAATACATCTCTAATCTAAAACACTATGAATCAAACTAAGGAACAAAGATGATGAAATAATTTGGTAAAAAAAAAAAGGTCGTGGGGATTGATACTACAAAATTAAGATATGAAGAAAGTATGGAATATGAAGAAGAAGGGGGAAAAGTGGTGGTGAAAGCCAATATGGAAGTTGAACAATCCTTTAAAACCCAGTATATTTATTTAGATGACTTTATCCAATAAAATAGTGACATGGGGTAGCTATAAAAAAAGGAACTAGCATTGTCCAAGGAGATGTACTCTTTGTAAAAGTAATGAGGAAATCGTGGATCATCTTTTAGTGCATTGTCCATTCAAAAATAAAGTCTGGCAAGTGACTGCAATCTTGAAAAATGGAGCTAGAAAATGGGGAGGAGATAACATAAATGAGTCTTTTAAGTAATAGTATAAAGATAAAAATGTTTAATATCACAAGGCATTGCCCTATACTATAACATGTGGAATATGTCTAGAAAGAAACAAAATGATATTTCAAGTAAAAGAGATTCTAGCCTTACAAGTAAGCCCTCAAGTGACATTTGTGTATGGTGAAATTCGAACCTAGATGATGACAGTTTCAAGGTTAATAAAAATTCCAAAAATAAATACTTCAATGGCTTGGGATACTTTGATGGAAGAAATCAAGGATCTCCAAGTATATGTGGATCAAGTTGCATAAATTTTCTTAATAGAATCTCGCTCAGGTGATTCTTCATGCTTCAACGTTTTTGTTCGACATCAACTATTTTAAGAGTGAGCCTCGTATTGAGCACCATTCCTACTTTGACTTAGCGGTTGTAGCGGCTAGTGACCCATACACTCCGGTGAGATGGATTGGCGTCATAAGGAAACTCATTATATGATGTTTTTGTCAACGTACATGACTACCTCATTCGACTTTCTGTGTTGGGACTCATTTTAGAGGATCAACCTCTTTTCTTGAGAAGTTTGAAATTTGTACTTCTACATGGATCTTTGATGGCATTGACAACATGGGGTTAACTGGCCCTGTTTGGAATTTCAGCCATACTTCATGTTAGGAGTTTTCAACATCAACAAGCCTCATTGCTCCATTCAGGGTTGATGGTGTTTGCTTTTGTTTGAAGCCTTTGTTTTGGTTCTTCACCAACACCTATTTCTTAAAACATTTATGTGATGGTTGCTAGTGTTTGTCATTCTTGTGCCTTTGCAACCAATCCTCTTCCACTTTGAAATTCAACCATGTACTTTAAGGTTACTTGGCCCTCTTCTTCAGAGTTTGGTTATACTTCCTAATTGGAGCTTTAAACCTCTGCATGCCTCATGCTCTTTCTTTTCAATGTATCTTTGTTGGATCTTCTTTAGCTTCAGTTCCAACACGATTTTCAACACTAACATTTTTTTCTTTTTTGGAGAGGAGATTTTTCCTATGGGTTTTTCTCCTTTTCTTTGGTTATGAGAGTTTGTACATGGGTACCTTATCATGCCTTGTTTTCAGAACCCATCTTTGGTCTTTTTTGTTCCTCCCTACTTTTCACTTATGGGGGGGTGTTTGTGTGTTTGTTTAAACCGTACCTATTTCTAAACACATGCCAACTTGTGTGATAAGCTCACGTAGATTATTTCAACTGCCCAACTAATCTTAGGTATTTGTTGGGCTTCCTCAATCCTATAGATTGAAGACTCTCTCATGTATTTCGATAAAGTGGAGATCAATAGATCACCTCTTCCCCTGTAGGAGGTTTCGGCTTTGCAATCCTTGGCATACCTGTATCTTTTTCACAACATAGAGCTTAATGAAAAGGCTTATCATCTTTCTAAAGAAACCTTAATGCTCCAGGAATGTATGATGGTCAAAGGTGAAGTAATCCAAGGAGTATCTCTTCCCGAAGATATCATAAATATGTTTGAAGCCAATTTGATAAGTGATGGAAATTGATGTAAACATTTTCTAGAAGAAACCATAAATATGTTTCAAGCCAATTTGATAAGTGATGGAAAATGATGTAAATTTGATCTATGTTCACAATTGAAGCTCTTATAATATTTAATTCCTTATAGGTTTTTTAGGAGGGCATATATAGCCCACACCTTTTGGAAGGTTGTATAACCAGACCTTTAGACACATCTTGTCTTTAGTTTTTTTTATAAAAGAAAAGTATTTTATTCTCTGAAGTATGAATATGTGGTGGTTGGGTGTGCCTTATAGCTCAAGGTACTTACGATATTAGACCATCCACCTTGTGAATGTGACATCTCTCTGTAAAAATGGTCACATCTTGATCAACGAATCTTTGAGGTTTGAATTTGAATTACCACAAGCTTAGAGTCGTCTTGCAAAATTGTTTAATTGAAGGGTTTGACTTTTGCAGTGCTATAAGGACAACGCAACTACCAACAGATTGGTTATAACTTATGGAAGATCCCAGAAAAATCTCACGTAGGTTTCACAACCACCAACAGAGAAAATCTCAGTTAGGTTTGACAAAGGCCAGCAGAGAAAAATCTCAATTAGGTTTGACAACGACCAACAGATTGCATATCACGTATACTCATGTAAGATCTTTGAGAAAAATCTCACTTCCTTTGACMAAAAAGCAGAAAAATCTCACTTACCTTTGACCAAAAGGCTACTTAATAATGTTCCACTTCTTTATTTAATCTCTGCTTATTTCATTAAATGAAAAAAGTAATTAAATGGTTTAAATCCTTTGAAAAATGGTTCGAAATCTCTCTGGATCTCTAACAGAGACGCAGTAAGGAAGGTCATCCTGCTGAAGGTAGGAAACAATGGTCGGGTGCGGTAACAGTGGAGCGTGGCAACCATACAGTGTAGAGACACGTGCAGATATATTACCGATATAACATTGTATAATTAACACATATTTCTATTCTTTATTAAAATGATTGTTTTCCTCTTCAATTTGCGTTAATATAAATTAATAATCTATTAATTTTAGTTATAAATTCTGAATTTAAAAAATAATAATTATTTTCAAGGATCGAAAACAATGAAATCAATTAGTCATAAACATATTTTAATATTAATGCAAATATAATATAAAATAAATAAATTTTATATTTTATATAAACATATATGGAAATAAAAAGTAGTTAAATAAAATTGCATATTAAAAGTAGTTAAGTAAAAGTGCATGAATGATAATTAAATCGTTAAACAATGATTATTGAGAAAATGAAAAGACATTGATAGTTGGTTTTCCTCCTTTATAAATATAAAGATAATTGTACTTAGAAACTTTTTAAGTGGAATAAAAAAGATTATTTTTTAAAACGTTAAAAATAATATATGTGTTAAGTGTATAATTTTTATATAAAAATATTTATTAATAATAATAATAATAATTTATTTTTAAGGTTATTGTCAATCTACATCAAATTGGTGTATTAGACTCCTTTGTTTGTGGGACAAGGGATCCCTCTTCATCCAACCATTTGACTGGTAAAGTTTACTAAGGTATAAGTACCCTACCTCCTCTGGATTTGAACTTGTGACCTCTTGAGAGGAAACACATATTCTATTCTTTATTAAAAATGAGTGATTGAAATTCTTCATATAAATTTATGCATTCTATTAAGATTTTATTTCTAATAAAATAATAAAACCCTTAATATAAATCATTTCAATATAATTAGTAAAAATCCCTTTCATATATGTAGTAATATAGAAATTATTTAAATGTGGCCAATAGAATGTATGCTATATATAAATGTTTTGGGTAGTTGTGAATCCTTTTATATATGAAGGTATTCATAAAAATTTAAATGCAATCACTTAATGAAACAAATTCATGAATGTTATTGGTTTTGAAGAAATTTAAGTGCAACCACTTAATGTAACAAATTCATAAATGCTATTGGTTTTGAAGAATATTTTCATAAAAATAATTTTTATTGACGTTTTTTAAACATTAGATTTTGATAAAAAATTATTTTCTATTGTTTAAATTATATTTTTAAATGTATAAATAGATCAACTTCCTAAATAAACGACATAGCACTGAAATTATAGATACTCTTAAAACTCCAAGTTTATTTAAGTTTTTTTTTAACTTTTGATGGTTAAAGTTTTTATATGATTAAGAATTTATAAATTATTAAATATGATGTTTTAAGTGCAATGAAAAAATTTACTTGACTGTAAACATAATGACAACATTGGAAAGAGAGACATGACATCATAATAAGAATTACGTATGGGTTCATTTTTTACCTATCTTCTTGAGGAGTTTATATTCAAATCATCTTGCACATATGTCTATATTAAAAAAATAATATTTAACTTATAATAAATATATAAAAGAAAAATAACATACTTAGATTTAACCAAATTCTTTCAAAATATTAACATAAATGTTATATTATTTATATCATAAACAAATGTAAGTTGTAAATAGTTTTAATATTATTTTAGTTAATAGATTTAGTTTGTTAATAAAATTTGAATTTAACATTGTTTAAAAGCTAAGTTATGTAACATTTACAATTTCAAATATTTTTAATTCATAATATTTAAAAGATATTTTGATTTCTAAAAATTAATCAAATAATTCACCAAAAAATAAATTCATATAAAACTTTCTAGAAATCATTTTTATTTTATTTAAACTTTGCACTAGCACATCAAATAAAATTATTTAAAAATAATTTACTTTTATTTGAACTTTACATTTACACATCAAACATACTTTGCTCCTTTTGTTTTTAAATATAATATTATAAGCATTACAATAAAAAAATAAAATAAACCCTTGAAATTTAAACAAACACAAATACTCAATATTTAAAATTTCAATTTCTTCTTCATCATTCATTAATTAATTAATTATATATAAAAATGATTCATAATATACTTTCATAGTAACTAGTTTTCAAACTCCAAAATTTTACACATGATAATTTTACTCCACATAATATTCATTATTCCTCTACAGAATCATATATAAATAAAATATTTAAAAAATGAAAGTTTAACACAATATAATAATAATAGAATTGGATCACCAAATTCTTCATTACGCAAATCACTCATTTTATAACATTTTGGCCGTCCAATAAAATCAAAACATTTACCATGTTAATCATAAAAATATGGTCAAATATGCATTTCAATGAAAAGGATAAAGAATTAAATTGATATATGTTTTCAAATTCCAATCCTTAAAATGAAAATAAAAAGGTTTTAATATTATAAGTTTTAATATTTAATATGTTTTTTTTTTTTAATATTTATTGGAGAAATGATATCCATAAAATCATTTTTATTTTCATTTATAAATTATATTTACACTTATAAAAAAACTTAAATATAAATAATATTTTAAATATAATTATATTAATATTTGTTGTCATTATTATTGATAAATGTTATATTTACACAACAATATAATTAAAAGTAGTTTATTTATATGGATTGATTCTATTAGTTAAAAAATTAGAGGGAAAGTGGAGTGAATGAAAATCAACTACTTTTAAATATATAATCTATTATGGTTGAGTATATTTATAGTAAACTTGATTATGATTAACTAAAGTTTTTCATGATTAGAGGTGATAGGTGTGGGTTGATCATCATTGATTTTAAAGAGAAATTGAGATAAATTATGTTTGGAATCTAGGGAATTCCACCAACAATCAAGTTGGGTAATATGTCATACTTCAAGGTCTGCACATTGCTATTGATTCTAGATTCATTCTCTAATCATAGTAGGAGACTCAAGGACAATCATCAAATTAATGGATCTGAAATATATTCCAGTCGATAATAGATTAAAATCTATCTTCATTGACTCTCAAAAGGAGGTGTGTTTCTTTCACAATATTTTGTTTTATCAGATGAGGGAGCATAACTCCAAAGTGGACTCACTTGCCAACGAGGGCCCCGGTTTTAAAATGGGGGTCTTAAGGATCAATGAAAGTTCAATTTATCAAGCTATCCCTTAACCATATAGTCATGCACTCAAGGGCATGTACCACTATAGTAATTCAAAATATGTCATGCCTCCCTTATCCCTAATCACATAGTAAGGTGATTAATTTGATGAGACCAATGCATCCCCTTCGCATGATTGAAATCATGGAGAGGTGGGATAGTAAATGATTCATTGGAAGATATATTGGATGACATAGGATAATGGAGCATTGAAAAGGAAAGCAGAGAAGGAGAGTTGGGAGCTTGGTTTAATCATCTATCAACTTCCTGGTAAGAGACATAGTCATTCTTTGTTCGATATTTTGGAAATACGGTTTGGTGGTTACAATTTTTGGGGAAGCCATATGTGTATTTCTATGGTTCCTATATTTCTTGTATGCCTTGGGTTTTTTGGGATTTATTCTCTCTCTATTCAAAATCGATTTCCATCGCTTTGGTCTTATTAGTCCCTATCATAATGCTTATTTCTTCTCTGGTGATATGGACCCCTGATTTCATGGATTTGTGGGGATGATACTTTGTTTCAGGTGTTCTCTAACTAGAATTTGGCTTCGGATTGGTGTCTTTGTTTGTGCGTTGTTTCTATGGATCACAAGGAATTACAATAAATTTGAAGAGTTCTTCAAAACCATGAAGAATATATCCAATGCAACAAGAATTATCTATTCTAGTAACCACCAAGGTTCATGACAATGAGTATTGGTCCATCTCCCAATTTACCTCAATTATAGGTATACTTGTGCAGCAAAAACGACAAATTGCAACACTAGATGTTGAATGTAGTATGTTAAGAAATATGGTTGTTCACTTAAGAAAAGGAAATAAGTTAGGTACCTTCAATCAAAGGATGTCAATCAACTCAGTTCAAGGAGATTTCAAGGATGAAGACATTTTTCATTAGCTGATAGAGGATGTGGAGCTTGGAAAATATAACTATGTCCCCTCTAATGTTGGTATGAAGAGGCTATCAATTACCATGTTTTTCGTTAAGTTCAATGTTTTTCAAAGTTATCAAGATATTATATTTACTTTAGAATATATAGTTGTATGAAGTTCTGGGACATTTTGTCTGAAGCCTAGGAATAAACTCTATTTTTTCTTAAAGGGAGATGCCAATTTTGTTTTAAAAAATCTAGATATTGGTAATATGTAATTCCATTGTTTAGCATAGATACAAGTTTATATAATACAAATTTCCCAGTTTTGATTTAAAAAAAATGAAAGTGTTTCATGGTTGATTATCACCGGTATTGGTTCACCAAATTCCATTGTGGTTAACCATGGCTGACCATAGTGTACTATAGTTTATTATAGTTGACTATATTAACTATAGTTAACTATATTTTACAATGATTGACCATAATGACTATTTCTAATGATTGACTATGTTAACTATAGCTAATTATACTTGATAATGGTTGACCACAATGACTATTGTTAATGATGGTTGACTATGGTTGATGATAGTTTACCATGTTTAAATAATTTTTTCCACCCTTGTTTACAATGAACTTAATTGATAAAAATCAATTGTGGTCAGCCATGGTTGATCATGGTTGACTATGGTTGACTCTGGTTGACTAAAGTTGATTATGGTTGACTATTATGAATATAGTTAACTATAATTGACTCTACTAACTATGGTTGATTTTAGTTCACCAAGTTTGACTAAGGTTGACTATGGTTGGCCTAGTTCACTTGGTTAAATCAATATGGTTGACAAATTTTATTGTATTTGACAATGTGGTTGACTATGGATGAATATGGTTGATAATGGCATGGGGTTATACCATGAATATGTGTCGAAATTTAGTAAAGGGTGGAAATAAAAATGTATGATACCGACTCTTAGTCAAGATTTTGGATAAAATCTTGGTCGAGAGTCTAATAAGAATATGGAAGCATCTCAGTCAAAAATGTTGAATTATTGAGAAAAATGTCTCAATTGAGATATTAAAATAATGTTCTAGTTGAGAGATGAACTCTCAACTAATAGATTGTAGATATAAACATAAATTTTCCTTTTTTCCCCATTTTGACATTCTAAAATACTCACTTTCTATGCTCTATGCTCACTCACTGAAACCCTTGCTCATGGAAAGTTTGTTTCATTTTATTTGTATAACAATTGATTGATTTCCAAGATCCATTACCAATTATTAAAATCCCTTGTTGATATATGTTCAGTTCAATTGTGAATCCAATTCTAATCATTCTCACCAAAACCCTATGTACCTTGAACCTATCACAAATTACATTTTTTCCAAGTGGTTCCATTCAAGACACTTTTCACATTTCTAAGGTATAAGATTTGTTTTATTTTGTCTTCTTATATTTTGTTTCCTTAGACCTATGCTTTGTTTCCAAGAAATCACTAGACTTGTACCAAGGGAACTTCATTATGTCATGAAACAAGACATCACCAAAATCCTGAGGTTACAAGTATTTAGTTTCAATTGAGTAGTGCCCTAATATGCTTAGATTTTCCAAATTAATTAATGGGTTTAAAACTTCTTTGTTAAAAAGTCGATTTGGCATCCTTGTAAACCATGTAGGTAAAACTCCTCATCAAATTTGGTCACAATGCAAGTGAGAATCCTCATTAAATTTGGTCACAATGTAGGTGAGAATCCTCATTTGGAACAAGTGAAAACCTGAATCAAGAAACTTTGGCGTGCTCCCTTGAAAACAATTTGGATTGAGTGTCAATTTTGTGTGCTATATAACATATGATGGCCATCATTTTAGTTGTGATCATTCCAAGAATGTTCCTCATCTGGAAACATGTCTTAAGCCCAAAGTTGTAGCCTTAATGTAGGGATGTAGTAGGTATTTGAAACTAACATTCCACTATAGAATTCCCACTAGACATCCAGGTTATTGTTTTGTAAAATTTAGGTTCTTATGTAGTAGTTCCCATGTTTTGGTTTATTTAATTAATGGAATGTGATATGGTAACTCCAATTTTGTGAATGAATATAGAACCTCCATCAAATTATGACAATTTGTCTAAATTCTGAAACAACATCTGAAGTTCACCAAAATATACATATTTGAATCAATTTGAATAGTGCTACGTCACATGGGGGATCCATTTTTGTGAATGAATATAAAATATACAATAGCTTATGAGATAGAGGACAATAATATGAATTATGTAGAATCGTCTAATGTTTGGGAAAGTACACACATTTTCTTAATGATGTACCCATGAAATATTATTATCAATTTATATATTATGAGGCTTCAATGAATAACATTTCACAATATTGTTTATGCTTGCACTTTTCCGAGTTATTTATGTAGAGCCCTATACTCTACTTCCTATTCACCAAGATCATTCTCTCTGAATTGATTTATAGACTTGTAAATTTATTTACATATCTACAAAAAATAAACAATCAAATAGGTTAAGAGTTGAAACAATGGATAACAAGAGAAATTCCACATAATATTTAACAATTTAATGTAGATTTTTTTTTTTTTTTTTTCGAAAGAAAATTCTCTTCTAAAACAAAATAGTAATACCGCTCTTACAAATTCAACAAGAACCACCCTACACTAACCAAATATTTCCCTTTCCCCCCCCCACCAAAAAAAAAAATACACTTCTAGTTCAATACTCCTTCCAAATACATGACTCACTCAAATCCCATAAAACAAATCTAGAAATAAATCCCATGTTATTGGGATTTCAAGTGCCCTTAAAAATATACGATTTGTTCCCATCACATGTTCACAACAGTTTTCTAGGTCATTTATAAGCTCATATTTCCCTCAAAAATATATTCGAGTGAATATTTGTTAGCTTTAATGGTCATTCTCCTTTCGAAATGATAAGTAAGAATTGTTGAGGTTCATCTACCTAATTTTATTAATCGAGTGATTTGTAATTAAGAATTATAATAAAAAATTAATCGAGTGATTTGTAATTAAGAATTATAATAAAAAATTAATCGAGTGATTTGTAATTAAGAATTATAATACAAAATTAATCGAGTGATTTGTAATTAAGAATTATAATACAAAATTAATCGAGTGATTTGTAATTAAAAATTATAATACAAAATTAATTGAGTGATTTGTAATTAAGAATTATAATACAAAATTAATCAAATGATTTGTAATTAAAAATTATAATACAAAATTAATCGAGTAATTTGTAATTAAGAATTATAATACAAAATTAAGATATTTTTCCATGATTGCATTGGTTACTTATATTTCTTTAATCATGTGTATAATTATTTTTTCATTCATGGTAACCTCCCATTTATGTTTTTTTTTATTATTTAATTAAAAAACACATGTTCTTTATTTAGAAGCTTCGACTACACTTTCATTTAGATGGTAACCTTCCATTTATGTTTTTATTTCATTACTTATTTATGTTTTTGTTTCATTATCCAATTAAAAAACACATACTCTTTATCTAGAAGCTTCTACTACACTTTCATTTAGACATATATTGATCCAAATCTCTTCCATGTATACCCAAATACCTTTKTCATTGACATGCCAATGAATTTAGCACATTAACGAGTTCTAGACTAACATGGGAGGGGAAGTCATTCAATATATTGAAGAATTAAACCCTACTTTCTAATGACAATGTGGAGTACAATAATTCCAATTGAGATTTGTCCACCTTTAATACTAATCCCTAACATTTACATTTAGGATTATGGGGTTTAATTTTATTTTTATTTTCTATTTCATATTTTTCATTTATCAAGTAGATTCAATAGATTTAATATGGTTGTGATGTTAGGTATATATCTATATTAATTACAAATTTATTAAACATCACGTGGATTAAAAAATTGACCGAGATGCAAATCTATTAATTCTTAAAATATTTTGAGTTAAGATGGATTTATATTAGTGTGTGTACAGTGTGTAAATACATATGTATGTATATGTATATGTATATGTATATGTACATATGTATATATGTATGTATATATGTATACATGCATTCGTGTATGTGTGTGTATTATAAAATTTAAAATCGGGTTGACCTTACATCGGACATAAAAATGAGATGGGTGTTACATGGGATGGACGCTATAATCTTTTCAATTCTGGGCTATATAATGCACCTCACTTCTCTTAGTGAAATGATTTTAAATATGTTTATTAAATCACTGCTATAGCGTCATTTGACACCACATATGCTCATGATGACTCATCGTCCTAAGTTACATCCCTTTCCCTGCTTGCAGGACCAAAATCCCTCTTTTCCTCTCAAAAAATACTTAAAAAATCACATTTTGCTTGATGTACACGACTCTCCTTAAAGAAACCCACATACATACATACCTTTCTAGTTAGCAACTTGTGTACATATGCACCTTACTAGTTACAAACCCTCATACATGTTAAATTGGCTCAAAAAAACAATTAATCCCGATATTTTGGGCGGAGTTAACGGGTTCCCGACCTCCTGTATCCCGTCCATAACTACTCTAACTATCAAAATGGAGTATAAATTAGAGCCTTGGAATGGAGGAAAAACATAATAGATAAATGCATCCTTATGCTGGCATTTTCATTATAATCTTGCAATTCCCCTTTTCCCCTTGCATCTGAGATAGTCCTTCCCCTTTGAAAACCCTTGTTTTTGGAATTTGTGTTCTCCCTATCTTGTCAGGAAGAAAAAATTTTCTTCCTTGGATATGTTGGAACACAAAGCTTTGGAGGTTTTTATTGTCATCTCTGGCCTTGGGTGAAGGAACTTGGAGCCCCATTTCGGGACCGTCCCGCAACGGTTACAGGTTGTAACCAACTTCTTTGTTGTTAATAATAAAATATCTCTCATTCTTGTCTGGTTCTATTTGTTGATTCAGGTTTTTAATGAGATTATTTATATCATGTTTTGAATCTATTATGAAAATTGAAATGATCATGTTTAGTTAGTTAGAAGATAACTACCTATTTGCAGTGGCTTGTCTCTTTGTTTGCATAAATTTTTAAAAGATCGTTGTGCAAGAGTCTTGGAGCGAAAGTTATTGAGTGGGATTGACTTCAAACGTTGGATTCCATGTATGTTTTGTTTCCTATCCTTTAAAAGTTAGTTATTGCAAAGAAGCTAATTTTAATTAACTATCTGATTTGAATCTGAAAGTGGTTTTGTATGGTTTTGTTCTGTTGTAGCCCTAACCCATAACCATATGAATTAGTTTTCTGTAACAAATATACATGTCGGAACACGAAACAAAAAATTCTCAAAATTAATAGAAACAATGTTTTTAGAGTTTTAGCGCTCACAAAATTTTAAAATCCTTATATGATATGTTTTATTTCAAGAAACCAAATTATTTAAAAGTAATCCCAAGAACATGGAAGAAAAAAAATACCAACAAAAACAAAATATAAAGGAAAATTTTAAATAAAAATTTTGAACTGAAAAAAAAAAAACAAAAAACAAAATTTGAAAGTACATTGATTAATATCAGTCTTGTATGAGTTTACTATGTGGTGCAAGTCAAATAGAATTTGATGTGGTGCCTCTATCCAATGTTGAGGCTCCACTCTTCAAGCACGAGTCCAATGCTGACTTCAACCTCTTAAACCTCATGACAATGACACGCAAGAATTTTGCACATTCTCGCTCCAAGTGTCTTGTATTCTTTCATAATATGTGTAAGACAATCATATTTTCAAGACTTTATAAAACTATGTTAACATTTGTTGGAATAGTAAGCTTACTTTAGTAAATTGTTAGTAGATTGGGTTGGATTTGTTGAGCTGTTGAGATATTCTCTCAACCTCTCTCTAAAATTGGAATGAGTTGGATCTCACTCCAACTATATGTATCTCTATTTATTGTGTATAATACAATCAATTGTGTGTGAATTATTTACTGTGGGATGCTCTTCCAATTTCTCATATGGTATCAGAGAGCTTGGCTGGGCTTAGCTCCTCATGGAGTGCCCAGGAAAATGTGAGAGATGTGAAGTTTAATCCTTGTACATACGTAGATTAGGAGTGTTGAATTTTTATTTATGTGTGTTAATTGTTCAATGCGTTGAGTGAGAGTATTTAGGGGGATCTCCATGTTTCAGAGAGGGTTTCCACTCAATCGTCATCCGAGAGGCCGCGACAAGAACAGAAATTCCCCGGTGCCTTCAAGTAGTAATTCCTCAAGCATTTCCCGATCAGAGAGAAGCAACAATACTCTCCGTCGTGGATCATCGATCGAGAGAAATCCTGAACCTTCAAATGAACATCGTTTCTTCAGGTTTGGATTTCAATCATCTCCATCAGAAATGGAGAGATGGCTAGAAAATCAGGTTACGTTTCCTGCAACCCATCTAATTTCTTATCTCAGTTCACCTGAAGGGATTAGTATACTGAGTCAGATCGCAGATAGTCATTTTCTGTCGTCTAAAATAGTCATAAAATTAACCAAACTTGTGACCCAGGATGAAATAAGATCAAGACTAGAAATGTATGATACCAATAAAATATACGAAGTATTTTTGGGGTCTGCTTTTCTCACGCAGATTCAAGCGCATATTGGAGACATGGTCGAGCCAAGGCTCGAGGATTTGTGGTCCTTTATTCATCTTTTGGATGAGTTGCAGAACCGAACAACTGATGGATGGAAATTCCTTCCGGTTGAGACCATCAGAGAAGCCATTGATGGGATTCAAGAGGGTCCTGAAAAGATTTAACTGTCTGAACATTTCTCTAAGCTCATTATAATATCAGGAAATAAACTAAAATGCTTCAACAACACCAAGCAGAAGATTGTTCTCGAGGTAAGCTGTTGTACGAAGTCCACGACAACTTTTTTCCCCTTTCTTGGTTGCATTTGTTAGAGTTTTATGTCAAATTGGTTATTTTTTATATTGTTTAAGTTATGCAAGAAGAACCAAATTTTGAACTTATAGTGATGTAATTCAAGCTTGTAGTTCTTGCGTGTTCTTCAGTTCCACAAGAGCATGTTACTAGTTTGATTATGTCATGTATGTTATAAGTTGTAGACTCTTGTTGTACTTGGGTGCTCAAGATGGAAGCAATTCACGGAGTTACATTTACACGGTGAGTTTAAAGTTTTTTGTGTAAATGTTTATGTAAAATAAAGACTTGTATTTTGATGCAAGCTGGTAGCCCCGATATCAAGTACATTGTTTTTATTAGGTCCTGCTTATTAATAAAGGAATGTTGAGGAAGTGCAGCATCCAAACTTTTCTTCTATCTTGAAGGATAGGCTGAAAGAAAAAATCCTCTGTAGGATGAAGGCAAGTTCATAGAATGCATCAATAATTGTCAACTTTTATCATGGAAGCCCGATGAGCCAAGTTGTCAAATTGTCCAATATACAAGTGTAAGAAAGATGGTCAGAGGTGTTTTGACTTTAAATGTGTCGATGGAAGCTCGAAGAAGAGGAAGAAGAAGCCGGAAGCCACCATGTGATGATTCTTGAGAGTGAGTTTGATCTTTGAGGAAGACCATATCAGACAAACAGATGAAAGTTCTTGTATTGTAATATTTTGTGTTGTATTGTAATTTGTAAAGTAAGCATTAAGGGGGGTGTTAGAATAAGCTTACTTTATTAAATTGATATTAGATTAGGTTGGATTTGTTGGTGTTGAGATATTCTCTCAACCTCTCTCCCTAAGGTGGAATAAGTTGAATCTCAATCCAACTATATGTATCTCTGTTTATTTGTTTATTGTGTGTAATACAATCAATTATTGTGTGAATAATTTGCAATGGATGCTCTTCCAATTTCTAAATTGGTATCAGAGGAGCTTGGCAGGGCTTAGCTCGGTCTCTACAGGAAAATGTGAGAGATGTGAAGTTTAATCCTTGTACATACGTAGATTAAGAGTGTTGAATTTTTTATTTATGTGTGTTAATTGTTCAATGCGTTGAATGAGAGTATTCAGGGGATCTCCATGTCTCAGAGAGGGTTTCCACGCAATTGTCATCCGAGAGGCCGCGACAAGAACAGAAATTCCCCGGTGCCTTCAAGTAGTAATTCCTCAAGCATTTCCCGATCAGAGAGAAGCAGCAATGCTCCCCGTCGTGGATCATCGATCGAGAGAAATCCTGAACCTTCAAATGAACATCGTTTCTTCAGGTTTGGATTTCAATCATCTCCATGAGAAATGGAGAGATGGCTGGAAAATCAGGTTACGTTTCCTGCAACCCATCTAATTTCTTATCTCAGTTCACCTGAAGGGATTAGTATACTGAGTCAGATCGTAGATAGTCGTTTTCTGTCGTCTAAACTAGTCATAAAATTAACCAAACTTGTGACCCAGGATGAAATAAGATCAAGACTAGAAATGTATGATACCAATAAAATATACGAAGTATTTTTGGGGTCTGCTTTTCTCCTTGCCGGTCAAAGCATATTGGAACATGGTCAGTGAGCTCGAGGATTTGTGGTCCTTTATTCATCTTTTGGATGAGTTGCAGAACCGAACAACTGATGGATGGAAATTCCTTCCGGTTGAGACCATCAGAGAAGCCATTGATGGGATTCAAGAGGGTGCTGAAAAGATTGAACTGTCTGAACATTTCTCTAAGCTCGTATAATATCGAAATAAACTAAAAATGCTTCAACAACATGCCAAACCGAAAGATTGTTCTACCGAGTCATTGTCTGAAGTCCACGACAACTTGCCCTTTCTTGGTTGCATTAGTGGGAGGTTTATGTCAAATTGGTTATTTTTATATTGTTTAAGTTGTAAGAAAGAACCAAATATAGAATATAGTGATGTAATTCAAGCTTGTAGTTCTTAATGTTCTTGAGTTACCCATAAGAGCATGTTACTAGTTTGATTATGTCGATTATGTTATAAGTTGTAGACTCTTGTTGTACTACGGTGCTCCAAGATCGACAATTAAAGGTTACCTTTACGTGGTGAGTTTAAAGCTTTGTGTGTAAGTTTATGTAAAATAAGACTTGTATGTGTTGCGATTACCTTGGTAGTGATTATCAAGTACATTGTTTTATTGGAAGTCACCTTGTGTAAGGAATGTTGAGGACATTCAGTATCCAAACTTTTCTTCTATATACTGAAGGATAGCCGAAGCAAAAATCCTACAGATGAAGGTAAGTTCATAGAATGCATCAATAATTGTCAACTTTTATCATGGAAGCCCGATGAGCCAAGTTGTCAAATTGTCCAATATACAAGTGTAAGAAAGATGGTCAGAGGCGTTTTGACTTTAAATGTGTAGATGGAAACTCGAAGAAGAGGAAGAGAAGAAGGCCGGAAGCCATGTGATTCGCAGTGAGTTTGATCTTTGAGGAAGACCGGATCAGACAAACAGATGAAAGTTCTTGTATTGTAATATTTTGTGTTGTATTGTAATTTGTAAGTAAGCATTGGGGAGGGTGTTAGAATAAGATTACTTTAGTAAATTGTTAGTAGATTGGGTTGGTTGTTGAGATGTTGAGATATTCTCTCAACCTCTCTCCCTAAAAGATGGAATTAGTGAATCTCAATCAACTATATGTATCTCACGATTTTATTGTAGTAATACAATCAATTATTGTGTGAATAATTTTCAATGGATGCTCTTCCAATTTCTAAATTGGTATCGAGCTTGTTTGGGCTTAATCCCTCATGGGATGGCCAGGAAAATGTGAGAGATGTGAAGTTTAATCCTTGTACATACGTAGATTAAGAGTGTTGAATTATTTATTTATGTGTGTTAATTGTTCAATGCGTTGAGTGAGAGTATTTAGGGGGATCTCCATGTTTCAGAGAGGGTTTTCACACAATCGTCATCTGAGAGGCCGCGGCAAGAACAGAAATTCCCCGGCGCCTTCAAGTAGTAATTCCACAAGCATTTCCCGATCAGAGAGAAGCAACAATACTCTCCGTCGTGGATCATCGATCGAGAGAAATCCTGAACCTTCAAATGAACATCGTTTCTTCAGGTTTGGATTTCAATCATCTCCATCAGAAATGGAGAGATGGTTGGAAAATCAGGTTACGTTTCCTGCAACCCATCTAATTTCTTATCTCAGTTCACCTGAAGGGATTAGTATACTGAGTCAGATCGTAGATAGTCGTTTTCTGTCGTCTAAAATAGTCATAAAATTAACCAAACTTGTGACCCAGGATGAAATAAGATCAAGACTAGAAATGTATGATACCAATAAAATATACGAAGTATTTAAGAGATTACCTTTTCTCACTTAGATTCAAGCATATTGGAGACATGATGGGGCAAGGCCGGTTGTCAGTCCTTTATTCATCTTTTGGATGAGTTTCAGAACTGAACAGCTGATGGATGGAAATTCCTTCCGGTTGAGACCATCAGAGAAGCCATTGAAAAGATTGAACTGTCTGAACATTTCTCTAAGCTCGTATAATATCGAAATAAACTAAAAATGCTTCAACAACTTGCCAAGCCCGAAGATTGTTCTCAGAGTCGTTGTTGTACGAAGTCCACGACAACTTTTTCCCCTTTCTTGGTTGCATTCGTCAGATTTTTTATGTCAAATTGGTTATTTTTATATTGTTTAAGTTGTAAAGAAGAACCAAATTTTGAACATAATTGATGTAATTCAAACTTGTAGTTCTTAGCGTGTTCTTCGGTGCCACAAAAGCATGTTACTAGTTTGATTATGTCGATTATGTTATAGGTTGTAGACTCTTGTTGTACTTAGGTGCTCCAAAATCGACAATTATAGGTTATCTTTACTGGTGAGTTTAAAGTTTGTGTGTAAATGTTTATGTAAAATAAGAACTTGTATTTTTGATGCAAGCTGGTAGCCCCATTATCAAGTACATTGTTTTTATTGGAAATCACCTTATGTAAAGGAATGTTGAATACATTCAATATTCAAACTGTTCTTTTATATACTGAAGGATAACCGAAAGAAAAAATCCTACAAATGAAGGCAAGTTCATAGAATGCATTAATAATTGACATATTTTATCACGGAAGCCCGATGAGCCAAGTTGTCAAATTGTCAAGTATACAAATGCTACAATGATTGTCAGAGGCGTTTTGAATTTAAATGTGTCAATGGAAGCTTCGAATGTGTGGAGAAGAAAGAGTGGAAGCTGTGTGATTGCAGAGTTGGTTTCAGTGCTGAGGAAGACCGGATCAGACAAACAGATGAAAGTTCTTGTATTGTAATATTTTGTGTTGTATTGTAATTTGTAAAGTAAGCATTAAGGGAGGGTGTTAGAATAAGCTTACTTTAGTAAATTGTTAGTAGATTGGGTTGGATTTGTTGAGCTGTTGAGATATTCTCTCAACCTCTCTCTAAAGATTGGAATTAGTTAGATCTCAATCCAACTATATGTATCTCTATTTATTGTGTGTAATACAATCAATTATTGTGTGAATTATTTGCAATGGATGCTCTTCCAATTTCTCATAACATTTAGGTTTAGGGTAAGGGTAGAGTATTTTCTTTTAATTATTTTTCCTTTCTATTATTGTTCTATGACTTACATTTCTCGAGAAATGCCAATAGTTTCTTGAGTAAACACCCTAGTGATTATTGTTCTATGGCTTACATTTATCGAGAAATGCCAATAGTTTCTTGAGTAAACACCCTAGTTTCACTAGAAATGGAAGAGCTTTATTTCTCACATCACAACTTATTAATCGAGAAAAAAAAGTGAGTACAAGAAACACAATAACTTGATTCATTCAAAATAGTCTATGGGATACTTATAAACTATCCAAGTATTGCAATATTGGAAAAATAGTCTATGGGATACTTATAAACTATCCAAGTATTGCAATATTGGAATACTTATAAGAGTTGTGGTATCTAGATGTTTTAAAATTAGCCAAGTTCAGAACTCATTCAATATTCAATATTAATTTGTTGAATTTCTGTATTACATAAATCAATCTACCATTATCTTAGAAATATACGTAATTTTGAAAATCTAATTTTAATAATTTCTTTGAAATTAATGACTTATTGAAAAAAAATTCACCATTTCACATCTATTAGACTTAGTGAATTTAGAGATATGTGAAAGGCCCTACCTAAAATTGTGAAATAAGATGATTCTATTGTGGTTGTCCATTTGGTAAATGGGTCAATAACTTTACTTAGGATTGCACCTTTTGAATTTTTACCTCCTACTTTTTTTCATGTGAACTTCTCTTTCAACGTCATATTATTCTTGGTTCTTTTCATCCTTCTATTGACAATCCCATTATGGTATGAATCATGTTAGCATATATTGTGATTTTATATCAAATCCATAATATTTCTTCATGGTACGCGTTAACTAAAAATTTCATGGATTCTTATTTCAATTTTCAAAATGCACATATATGAGTTATATTTATAATATTTGTTTTTGTAGGTAAGAGATTTGTATTAAAAGGATCTTGCACAGTAAAAAATATACAACTGTTGACTTAAAAAAGTAGTGAGTTGGCTGCATCGTCTAGGTCGGAAACCAATGCATCCATTTGTCAATCCATAACAAAGTTTAAAAACTAAGTACATATCACAGTCTATATCCAAATATCTATGCCTAGAGCTATGCTTGTAGTTTATTAAGCCACATAGGGTTGAAACAAAAGAGGATAACCAAAACGCCATTGGAAAAAAATAGACTATGAACCTGATAAACCGGTCGTCACTTTAAGCCCGGATCCAATTGGGGCTGCTGTCCTCCCTCGTTTGTCGTTGGCGCCAAAGTCGGGCCACTATATCTGGAGCTGGAGTCTTATGAAGGAGAGAAGAAATTAGTGCCTTGAGGCGCTCCTCTCGTCGTTCCCGCAGCTAGTATATGAACAAAAAATCTTCCAAGTCACGCCAAACCTCAAAGACGAGGTCCTGAATAATTGCAATTGCACTCTGAATCCATAGGTGCTCATCGCAGCGTGCACATAAAGGTGGAGGAGGAGGTGAAGGTGAGAGTGTACAGAGATTCATGGGAGGAGGCAGAGTGACTAGAAGGAGCAGTCGGAGGGGTGATCGGGTAGGAAGGGGGCAGCTGGTTTGAAGGCGCGTCCTCATTGAGTTCAGGTGTAAAACCAAGCAAATTTCCCATATTTTCAAGCCATTCGACCCTGCAAGCCCAAGGGGAGGACAAAGGAGGAAGGTCCATGGTGGAAGAGTGAGGAGAGGTGGGTTGTAGGTCGTGTTTATGTCAACGACCACACTCATGAGTATTATACCATTTTGGCCCTCACTTCGATTTGCCTCTTTGCCTCGACATCAGGAGGATGAAGAGGAGACGGGGGGGAAAGAAAATGCAGCGAGGCAGGAGGGACACAATGGAGATGAGATTGTAAATCAGGGTAGAAGCTCATAAGTGTAAAAGCCAAAAGATGAGAATGGATGGGACAACCCAGCACCGAGAGAAATAGCCGGAGGATCAACCTTCTCGCTTGACGAGACCTACTGGAGTTCCATCCCATCGCCATTACTTCACATGTGTGAAGGAGCTGGTGTGGGTACTTGGCCCGGTGAATAAACTGTTGTGAGTTAATTCCCCTCATTAAAATAACCGGAGAGGTTGGGAAGGTGGCAAGGCACATGGATAGATGGTTCCATGTGTACTTTGGCCTGCGCCTTGGGCGTTATTCTCATGGTAACACCCCATCCAAGGAGACTCATGTCTATAATATTAAAAAATCTAAACTTCTTTAATTTGT
>SNQJ01S0064121.1:56482-73663 GCA_010110895.2 Picea sitchensis | reverse complement strand
TGTTGATATTCTTGTTTTATATGAGGTATGCATGTTTATAAATATTCATCGTATTTCAATATTATAAGTTTTTTTAATGTATCTTTCAACTAATCATAATCAACTTCATTTATATTTCTAATGTTACAAGTTGTGCTTGATAACCAAATAGACAATACATGTGCCCCCAACAACATCATCACGACACAATACACCTATTAGTCATCATAGATGTGTATGGTAGGTCACGTTTATTGTTTTTCTTAAATTAATCAATTCACAATAACATCCATTATTAATTTCATTTCCTTATATTTTTAGGATGGTGGAGTGGCATATGAGATGCCCACTGAAGTAAATGTAACCCAACCTCCACCTCAAACTTGGATATATTATGTCTAGTAAAGACTTGATCTATTAGAAAAGCGAAAATTTGTGTTTTGTTTGTTTTGTTGTTTTTAATCTTAAAAAAATGTGTTTTAGTGTTTTAATAAATATTTTAAAAGTTGAAATTCTTTTATGGAAAAATTATATATATATATATATATATATATATATTATTTCAATGATTTTAGTAGATGATTCATTTTTCACCGACAGTTATCTCGTAATTGATCTACAATCATTTATATCTATTAACCTACATTAGATATGATTAACTTGTAATTTTTTTAATTCTAATTGTATTAATTTGGTGCATGGTTCCATGGTCTAATGCTAAGGATACTAAACTCTAAATCCAATAACTCAAGTTCCAATATCGTTGGGACATTCTAATTCTAATTTTGGTTTTTCCTTGTAGTTTTGTAGTCCATGTTCAAATCTTGATGTAACCTTTTAATTCTGGAACCTTTTTTTGGGTTATTTGAAAAAAAAACAACAACTTGTTTAAGTGTTTTTAATTAAAAATTTGCATTTCAACGTTTTAGTAAATATTTTGAAAGATAAAATGATTTTATGAACAAACCATATATTTTACATGTGTTTCTGGTTTTTAGTAGATGACCCACTTTCCACCTAAGTTATTTGGTGATTAACCTACAACCATATATTTCCACTAATCTATAGTAGATGTGATTAACCTATAGTTATTTTTATTACAATGGTATTGATTTGGTGCATGCTTCCATAGTCTAATGGTGAGGACATTTGACTTAAAGTCTAGTAACCTGAGTTCAAACCTTAATGGAATCTTTTAATTCAAATTTTGGTTGTCCCTTATAATTTTGTAACCTAAGTTCAAATTTGAATTGAAACTTCTAATTCTAGAGCGTTATTTAGTTGTTTGCATAAATCATCAACAATGACTTAATCGTTAACATTTCAAATGATTTTGGAGCCTAGTACAATAATTATGTTTTATGAACCATTCTTGACAAGCATTGCAATGTGTGAAAAATTTGTAATTGATTGCAATACTATGGTCATGCGTCCCTTCTTTTCTTTTTCCCATTTATCAACACTAGGGTAGAATAAGGTCAACTGGGGCTCATTCACATAATCAATTTTTTAAACTAAGATAGTTTCAACTAATGAATTAATGAAAATTAAATTAGTCTTTATAGACATTATATTCNTAATTCAAATTTTGGTTGTCCCTTATAATTTTGTAACCTAAGTTCAAATTTGAATTGAAACTTCTAATTCTAGAGCGTTATTTAGTTGTTTGCATAAATCATCAACAATGACTTAATCGTTAACATTTCAAATGATTTTGGAGACTAGTACAATAATTATGTTTTATGAACCATTCTTGACAAAACATTTCAAATGATTTTGGAGACTAGTACAATAATTATGTTTTATGAACCATTCTTGACAAGCATTGCAATGTGTGAAAAATTTGTAATTGATTGAAATACTATGGTCATGCGTTCCTTCTTTTCTTTTTCCCATTTATCAACACTAGGGTAGAATAAGGTCAACTGGGGCTCATTCACATAATCAATTTTTTAAACTAAGATAGTTTCAACTAATGAATTAATGAAAATTAAATTAGTCTTTATAGACATTATATTCATTGTAACTTGTTCAACATATATTGTGTGCTTTCTTTTGTAATTACCTAGGGCATTGTTAAAAAAAAGTTGCAAGTGATGCTTTCATAATGTTGACTTCTATAGAGCTAGATGTAATTGCATTGAGAAAAAAAAATTTAAATATCATGTTAAACAAAATTGAATAACTCTCACTTAAATCTTAGTTAAATAAAGTATCATGAATTTTTGTTTTCTAGTTTAATTGAGGTTTTAGGTTACTGCAAAGTTTTATCTTGTCTTTTCATTCATCCTTGGTGGAGTTGTTGTATATTCCTTCTTTAACCTAGAATGGGCCCTTGATAGTGTGGGAAACATACTTTCTTTTAGATTTATGTTGCAAAACCACTACTCAATCATTTGAGTATCTTCATAGACTCTTTGTATATGTTCAATATAATCTTTATTGAGACTTACTATTTCACTATTATTGATTGATTCAATGTTTTTCAATACCATACTCTAAAACATGGCTCTAGTGCAACATTAGGATGAATGGATAGGAGAACCATTGATGTTTGTAAAACTTCAAACATATTGCTCGATTTTGAATATGCTAGGTCTCACTTACTCCTTTGATATTATTAACTAATGAAACTAGATCTATATTCATCTCAATTTTGATACCCCATAAGGAAATTATGAAATCTTTCCTAAAGGCTTCCTAACCTAGACAACTAAATAGTAACCATTTGTATATTCAATTTTGTCCGATACAGATGATGCCTTCTCTACACTACAAGGTATAGTTTCTTGTGGAGCTAAAGTTGAAATCATGATTGAACTAGGTAATGACAACCAATTGAAAACTTATTTCATAACCTTTGAATCAATATGTTATGAAACAATTTCTTAAAAATGATAAAAAGTCAATGAATACAGTCCACTTCGAGGGGGAAACCTCCTTTTACAATATATCCAATTCATAAGACAAGATGAGATGATATGAGATGATCCTAATACTAGGTCTCCTTAGTATATACATAGGAGACAAAATGTACAATTATAATGAATGGGTACAATGAAGGGTTCTAGCCTACATACAAATATAACACTAGAAATGTAATAATTCAATATATAGGGCTTAATAATGGGTTTTATACTTAACATAGGGCTTTGTCTAGGGATTAACATGCCCATCCCCTTCAGACAAGTGTTGTCTTCAACACTTGACTAACTGCGGGTGTTTTTGCATGAAGAACTCTTCTTCCCATGTTGCCTCTTCCACTGGTAGGTTCTTCCATTTAACGAGGTACTCAGTAATTTCTCAATTTTGCAGATGCTTAATCCTTGTTTCAAGGATTGTTTTTTGTTCTAGTATGATTTTACCTTATTTATTAATCTCTGGGAAACTATTTTGGAATGGGATCTTGTCACCGATTACATTCTTTAAGTAAGAAACATGGAAGATTGGGTGTACACATGAATATGGAGGCAACTCCAATTTGTAAGCCATACTTTCAATCCTTTGCAACAACTTATAGGGGGAATAATATTTGGGTGATAATTTATTGTCCTTCTTTTATTTCTTGAGGGACATCTGTTTATATAACGGTTGTAGCCTCAAAAATACCCAATCCCCCACTTCAAATTCCCTTTCACTGTTATGTTGATATGATTTTTGTTTCATCCTATTTTGTGCCATAAACAAGTTGTCCTTCAATAGTTTGAGAACCTCTTGTTGGTGCCCTATGTGGTCCTACATTACTTGAACCTTTGTTTTCCCTTTCACATGAGATGTGATGGATGGATGATGATATCCATAAAGTGCCATAAATGGTGACATTTTTGATGAAGTATGGAAAGATGTGTTGTACCATCATTATTCCAAGGGAAACCACTTGACCCATTGTGTCTACTTATCAGATGCAAAGAAACACAGATATCATTCTAGATATTTATTCACAATCTCAGTTTTCCCATCAGATTGAGGATGGTAAAATGAGTTGTGAGCCAATTGAGTACCCAAACAAGAAAAAAATTAAGTCCAAAAATTTCTAGTGAAAATTAGATCTCTGTCACTTATAATAATCTTGGGGACTCCATGTAGCTTTTGAACTATTTCCATGAATGTTGTGGATATTGTAATTACTTTAAAAGGATGAGAAAGAGATAAAAAATGGGTATACTTTGTTAGTTGATTCACTACTACCATGATTACAATATTTCCTTTAGATTTGGGTAAACCTGTAATAAAATCCATTGAAACTTATTATCAACATTGACTTGGTATAACTAATTGTTGTAGGTCCGAGACCTGGAGTCTTAATTGTCTCTCCCTTATTCTGTTGGAAGACCACACATTCAGACACAAAAAATTGAACATCAATTTTAAGACCTTCATAGAAAAACTCCTTGATCCCATGGTAAGCTTTCAAGAACCCCGAATGAACTCCTATAGGAGAAGTGTTCAATTCTAGAAGAAGCTTCTATTTGAGTTGGGAATTCTTACATAAATAGAGGCGATCATGATACCACAAAAAATCATTCTTCCATACAAATTTGTCTAATGCACTAGGGCCCTCTTGTAGTTTTTGAATGATCTTTCATACCCCTTGATCTTGTTTCTATTTTATCATTGCTTCTTCCACCCAATCAGATTGTGGAATAGAAATAACACATAATGAACCCTCTATTTCTTCTTCTTTCCTTGAAAGTGAATTTGCCACAATATTACATTTTCCTTTCTTGTAGATTATTTCAAAGTCATAACCTAGCATCTTTGTAACCCATTTTTGTTGCTCTTCTGAAGATAATCATTGCTCCAAGAAATACTTCAAACTAACATGATATGTTTTTACTTTGAAGTGTCTTCCTATTAAGTAAGGGATCCATTTCTTAACTATGTGTAGTATGATCAACATTTTTTTTTTTTATAAAATGGGTTTCAATAATTTTTTCCCTTTAATTTATCTACTTTCAAAGGAAAGGGGCCTTCCTTATTGCATTAAAACTACACCAATTCCATGGCCTAAGGCATCACACTCCACAACAAAGTTTTTTGTGAAGTCAGGTATGACTAGGAGAGGAGTTGTACACATAGCCTCCTTAATTTTTTCAAAAGATTTGGTTGCTTCTCGAGTCCAAGAAAATACTTCCTGCTTTAATAATGTTGTTAGAGGTGCCATTATTTGACCATAGTTCTTGAAAAACTTGTGGTAATATATTTTCAATCATAAGAATCTCTAATTTTCTTCAAGGTTTTGGGAATTGGCCATTCCTTCATAGCTTTAATTTTGTTAGCGTCCACTTTTACAACTTCATGACATACAATATGACCCAAATATTCCACTTCTTGAACCCCAAAGGAACACTTGGAATGATTTGCATAAAGTTGTTGCTCTTCCAAAAGTTGTAATACTTTGTCAACATGTTGTACATGCTCTTCCCAAAATTTGTTTTAGATTAGTATGTCATAAAAAAATACTAACACACATTTTCTAAGGAAGGGTTTGAAAATAGAATTCATCAAGCCTTGAAATGTTGAAGGTGCATTAATAAGTCCAAATGGAATAACCAAAAAATCATAATGACCTTCATGTGTTCTAAAGAATGTTTTGGAAATGTCTTCTTGCCTCATTCTGATTTGATGATATCCCGAATGAAGATCAAACTTATTAAATAATTTTGTTCCATGCAATTCATCTAATAATTCATTAATGATAGGAATATGAAACTTATGTTTGATGATAATTTTGTTTTGGAAATGTCTTCTTTCCTCATTCTGTTTTGATGATATCCCAAATAAAGATCCAAATTAGTAAATAATTTTTTTCCATGTGATTCATCTAATAATTCATTAATGATAGGAATAGGAAACTTATGTTTGATGGTAATTTTGTTGAGTTGTATATAATCTAGTATACCTATGGAGGTAATATGGGGTACCTAGGGAGGTACCCAATGGGAATTGGGTTATGTATTATTAGTTGAGGTCATTCAATGTAAGGTGGACTAGGTCCACTATATTATTAAATAAGGTCCATTATGGTAGTTATATATAAGAAATAGGCTTTCTAGAAGATTCATTCTCTAGAATGTTCTTAGAAGATAGAGAATGTTATATAAATAAGTGTAAGCAATGTATTGAATCATAGTGAAGAATAGTGTATTTGTACAAACAATTAATTCTTGAGGAGTGCTTTCCTTCCATAAGGAATACTATATGGTGTTACCCTACCTCAAGGGTTTTGTCTGCATTCTTGTGTTCATTATTTTGGTGAATGATTTGAATTTATTTCTGAAGTATATTTTCATATCTGTTCATATCTATTCAATTAATTAACAATTTGTATCATCTCTCTTTCCTAGGCCAAAGAAAGGAATATTTTTTTGGTTATTTTTGCAGAATTTTTAAAAGGAAAAAGGGGGGTGGTGAAATTTAGAGCTAGTTATAAAACTTTATTCTCATAAATTTTAGAAAATAATTGGTTATTTGAATTCCTCTCGTAAAAATACCCAATTTCAAAAAATAATTAGCCGAAATGGAGTCCGGGAAGTGAAGTTATCAACATTTTAAATTTGACAAATTTTCAGGGGAATTTTCAGGGGTTTTCCAGAAAAAGCTGCGTGATTTGCATAGTAAGTTATTTTTACACCCTAGTTTTTGTTGAATATTTATTCCGAGAAGATGTATTTTATAGGAAAATATGATGGTCCTAGTATTGAAGAATTCTTAAAGTCCCACAAATCAGAATGGAAAGAGAAGTTGAAATTTTGTCTACACCTTAGTTTGAGAGAAGATGCTCACACATGGTGGCAATCATTTGACTTTTGGGAGTGGATGTCACTTTCTGAGGAATCACTTGAAAAATTAATTTTAGACAAGTAGTATCATACGAAGTGTAAGGATAAATACATCACCAAGGTTTTATTTTCATGTGACAAATCTATATTACAGGTTCATGATTGTATTCATAAAGAAAATGTAATTGTTTATATTAATCCTAGTTACCATTTTTTTTATCAATGTTTAGTTGGTTAATAGATTGTAAGTTCCTGCAAAGAATATACAAAGCACATAGGTTGAGGGTAAAAATATTAAATTTTTTATAAATTTGAAGCTCACTATCGGTAAATATGTGTAGCATTTTGATTTCCATGCTATAGATCTGGATGATGTGGATATTGTTTTGGGATATCCTTGGATGGAATTTGTTGGTACAGTTAACATTAATGTGCAAAAGAATATTCTAAAACTTTGGTAGAAGAAAAATAAAATCACATTGCAGGATGTGTCTCTTAGTCAGAAAGATGGGCCCACAGAGTCTAGCAAAGAAGTTATTTTCGAGTCCGAAGTTGAATTAGAGGTAGAGTCTATAGAAGGAGATGAATACAAACCGCATGAAGGAAACAATAATGAAGCTAAAGAGGTAATTGACTCAAAGGCACAATGTGTTACAGATTTGAAGAAAAAGGAACAAATTCCTATAGTTGTTGTATATCGCCATCCACTTCATATAGAGAAACAAAAATCATCAAGGAAAGGGCCTGAGCATCAACACATTTATGCACCAATAGGGCACCATAAAAGAAACCGATCAAGAGGTGCATGGAGGAGTACTAGCACTGCAGGAAGACATTAAGTTAGAGAAACAATCGCATGGAAACACTGACAGGATGCAGATCCAGATCACGGTGGCAAGGAAGTAGTTGGACATTGCGTTCATCTTCCATCAGGATGGATGGAGGGTTGTACTTGGTACCAATTGGCTACATTGCTTAGTTGATCATATTGTATGGTTTCTTCCTGTGTTTCGAGGATGAAACATGTGAAGGGGGATGGAATGTAGTATACCTATGGAGGTAATATGGGGTAACTAGGGAGGTTGCCAATGGGAATGTGGTTATGTATTATTAGTGGAGTCCATTCAATGTAAGGTGGACTAGGTCCACTATATTATTAAATAAGACCCATTATGGTAGTTATATATAATAAATAGGATTTATAGAATATTCTATCTCTAGAATGTTCCTATAAGATAGAGAGTGTTATATAAAGAAGTGTAAGGAATGTATTGAAGAATATAAAATAATAGTGTATTTGTGCAAGCAAGTATTTCTTGGGGAGTGCATTCCTTCCATAAGGAATAATATGTGGTGTTACCCTACCTCAAGGGTTTTGTCTACATTCTCGTGTTCAGTATTTTGGTGAATTATTAGAGTTTATTTCTGAATTATATTTTCATATTTGTTCATATCTATTTAGATACTTAACACTTCCTACCTCATTCTGATTTGATGATATCCCGAATGAAGATCCAACTTAGTAAAGAATTTTGTTCCAAGCAATTCATCTAATATTCATTAATGGTATGAATAGGAAACTTATGTTTGATGGTAATTTTGTTGAGTTGTATATAATCTAGAAACATACGCCATGAGCCATCCTTATTTGTAACCATAACTATTGGTGAAGAGAAAGAACTTTGGCTAGGTTGAATGATCCCATCCTTGAACATTTCTTGGGTCATATGATCAATCTCACTCCTCTATGGATATGGATAGGACTAATGTTATGGGGTACACTTACAGGTTGCAAATGAATAGCGTGATCATGATCTCAAGTAGGTGGAAGACCCTTAGGCATCTCTCCAAATACCTTGGAATGATTGTTGATAACCATTTGGAGATCCATTGGAGTAGAGGATATAGATGTTTGAGCATCTAGTGAGAAAAATTGTGTAGTTACATCATGGTGTCCCTTTTTGAGTAATGTTGTCATGCTATTAGAGATTATCACCTTATAGGGTTTCCCTTGGATACATGTAAGATAAATTTCCTTACCTTATGAGGAAAATATCATGAAAATATATTGAAAATTAAGGGCCATTGTACCCAATAATTGTAACCATTGGACCCCTAATACAACATCAACACCACCCATTTGGATGGAAATCATGGGACTATCAAACAAATACTCCCCCATATTGAGCTTAATACTATGGCACTTCCTTGAAAATTTTATGGTAGCTCCATCTAAAATCATTACTTGAAACTCTGGTGCTTGAAATACAAATCAATTAAGATATTTTTCTAATCGGTAATTGATGGAGTTATGGGTACTACCAGAATCAATCAACATTGCTACCTTTTTTCTTTTGATGTATCCTTGTATCTTGAGGGTTTGTGGAGTACTAATGCTGGCCAATGCATGAAAATGTATCGTTGGAGTGGTTTCTTCTAGATATGGTACTTGTGATGGTTCCAACTCTTGATCTTCTTCCTCTTCACAGTCTATGTAGAATAATTTATTTTCACCGCATTTATGCCCCTTACTATACTTGTTGTCACAATTGAAACATAGTCCCTTTTCTCTTCTTTCATCCATTTGTTGAGGTTTCAACCTTGTCGGTTGAGTGAGGTTAGGAGAAGGAACATTGTGCTCTATATAGCTGTTAGTGACCACCCTTCTAGTAGCCATATTTTTGTTTTCCACTTTTCTCTCCATACTAAAATCTCGCTCTAGGGATTTAGGTTTGAATAGACTTACCTCATGATGAATGTTGGCCTTTAAAGTGCCCATAAAGAGATCTAATAAATTATTCTCAGGAATGTTTTTTACCCCGAGACTTAGATTTTGGAATTGTTGAATGTGCTCTATAATTGAACCTTTTTTCTGAAGATTTATCAATTAACTAAATAATGTATTGCTCTTAATATACCCATAATGTTATATCAATTCATTCGAAAAATGGACCAAGAGATAATAGAATTCTTAAATTTTCTTTCACAAAGCCATTGATAGAAAAAAAATAAATTATTTTCTAAATACAAGGATGCAATAGGTACCTTTTGTAATATTGGCACTTGGTGAAGATCAAAGAATTGCTCCATCTAGAATATCCATGTTATAGGATCTTTACAATCAAAATTTCTCATATCGATCTTTGAAATGAAGTAGTTCCTTAGTGCCACATTGAAACTTTGATGATGCAGATATTGGAGTGATGAATGATTTTGAGATTGAGTATTTGTGCTTTCCAATTATAATAAAATACTCCCCACATGTGATTGAGCCTCAACACCATTTTTATCCTTTTTTCATGATTTCCTTAGATCTCCATATCCTTTTCAAGGATCTTCTGTAGGAGAATGGTTTCTATGGAATTCATGGAATTTTGAATTTCATTCATGGATTTTTGTACTTCTTACTTATTTTCATCCATCTTACTTTCTATTTGTTCCATCTTATTTTCCACATGTTCCCTATTATCATCCATATTATTTTCCATTTGTTCCATATTAATTTCTATCTCTTGAATTTTTCTTTGTGTGTTTACCAACACATCATCTATTGTTGACCTAACACTCAAATCATTAAGTTGGTCCTCCAATTTGGATAACTTGTTATGTATATCCTCATTTTCTTCACGAGTTATAGATGGGATTTCAAGAGGTTTAATTGGTGTTGAAATCATTTTTAGAGCCATGTGGGATAACAACAATAATACTCCTCTATTTTCTCTTTAACAAAAAATTTGAATCACCAAAAAATATCTTCCAATAAACATTTATGCCAATTGTAAGTTATGTACCTTTCAAACCCTAATTTTGGAGTATGATTGGATGTCCGACCTTTGTTATGATATATATATGAACTTTGAACCCTAATGAGTATGAAATTATGGCTTTTCTTACTCTAACATGACTTCTTAAACTCTTGAAATTTCACAATCTAAAATTTCACTGATAAAAGTTATAGCACAAATACCAAACTGACTTATTTAAGACTAATTTCAAGATTAGTAAAAATCCCCAACTTCCACAAGATATATATCACGAATTATAATGATTCAAATTATGAAATTTTTTCCATGGGTGATTCTCTATGTCTACTTAGGATTATGAAAATTTTAGAGCCTAAAACTTCACCCAAAGTTTTTTATACCGAAAATAAAAAGATGGCTCATTTGAGACTAATTTCAGGACTAGTCACAAACCCTAACTTCCACATCAATCATCTCTGAAAATATAATGAACCATATCCTGAAATTTTTACTAGAAATACTTTGATATGTTTCCTGAGTAACCTCCAAATTGTTTTTCCCCGAATGGGGTGCCACGTAGCTCATATGGTGCTACATAGTCAACATGCAACCCAAGCTATTAATGAGGCTTGCCTCCACCCTAATATTCATTCCTAGGATGGAGGACAATATTAATCGCAGTCTTGGGCAGGTTGGACAAATCCCTCGTGCATGTTTAATGGAGCTCTCAGTGCGCCATGGAAGAGGGGTGACGATGGGTACGAGAGGCGTGTGTGAGGTCACTTCAGCTCTGTTTTCGCTCCTCCATTTATTCCAGGTTGATTATGGCTAGTTTCAATTAGCTCTGTTTTCTCATTTGTGCTCTATTATGCTCAATTTTCCAACTCTACGTTCTCTTATTCTTAGTTATGTTTGGCCTTCCAACCCTACCATTCCCCGTGAGCATGGGAAACCCAAGAGGGGTCCCTCTTGGTATTACTATGCAATAAGGCAGAGACGCCTTCGAAAGCTAGCACATGCCTCCTTGACAACTCTGATTCAAAGGAATAAGGAGCCGAAGTTGCCTCCCATGGCCTATGTGGAGGAGGAATTTCGAGAGGAACCAATTATGGTTCTTCCAAACTCCCTCCTCTACACGGTTCCAGACCACCATGACCGACCCAACACCAATCTTCCTGCAATTGCTACAACAACAACCTTGGAAGGGGAAAATTGTATAGTCCAAGAAGAAATTCCTTGGGAAGACCGCTCGGTTGAGCCTCGACCACATACCTCAACCATGGCTTGAGAGTTGCACTCACCTTGCTTCCTGGTGCTAGAGCACCTGGAACTCATATTAGAGATGAAGAGGGACATGATGGATCAGCTCCACATGCACACTCTCCTCAATAGAAGACTTGACATGCTGTTTGATGCCTTCTCATGCATGCAAAGTCAACAGAGATTCCCAACCTATGCGCAACCTTACATCTTCACTCCTCGCGGCGACACTCAAGATGGAAGGTTTTAATAGTTCCTTTAATTTTTAAGGTTCATAAGCTTTATGCACTCCCCCTGCAAAACACATGGATTTTTGTACTGCAGTTCAACTTTTTGTTTTATGCTCTGTCCAAATTTTATGTTCAGTCTTTTTGCTAGCTCTGTCACAATACTCTACTACCACCTACTCCAGTTTCCAATTGTTTGGAGGAGGAGGTGGTGGCTTTTCCTTTTCGTCTACCAAAACAAAAGGGTGCCACCTGTTTTGATTTCCACTAGTTTGGCGAAACAGGTGGCAGGATCGAGAACTTGAATTGATGTGTACAGTGACAACTGTTTTTTGAGGAATTAACACTTTTTTATTTACAAAAAAAAATCCTCCAAATTTTTTTGTTTGAAACGTCCCAAAAACATGTTATAGCGAATATGCCAATATGACTCACTTGAAGTAACAAGACTCTAGGATCGATGCTATGATTCCAAATTTTAATATCCAATGCCTTAAAAATAACAAAAAATTAATTTATACACTTCAAGGGGAAAAACTCCTTGTACAATATATCCAATTTATAAAACAAGATGAGATGATATGAGATGATCCTAATAGTAGGTCTCCTTGGAATATATAAGGGACAAAGGGTACAATTATAATGAAAGGGTACAATGAAGGGTTCTAGCCTACTTACAAATATAATACTAGAATGTAATAATTCAATATTTAGGGCTTAATAAAGGGTTTTATACTTAACATGGGGATTTTTCTAAGGCTTAACACAATACTATCATATTTTTCAAGGATGCATCAAGGGAACCATCCCATGTTAATAGAGTTCCCACTAGAAAATTTTGATAGAGTCCTCGATTTATCCACTGATAAAGAAATCTCCATGAATGAATGTTAATCTAAGATCTCACTCATAGGTTATAAAGCACTATTTTTTGCAAAGGTGGAATGCTTGTTTTATTTTTTCCCAATGTGTTTTTTGCTGTGGATATTATATCTATCTTTAAGGATGGACAAGATATAGACCCATGGTGTGGAAATGGAAAAGGTAAAATATTTAAAATACTAAATCTTTTCTAGCCAATTAAGTAGTATCCCCTAAGGACACATTCATATAATTAAGTTTAGATAGTGTAGACGAAGCATTATGTGCACTACAACTTAGGGTTTTGAGTGGATAAACTTGAAGTCATTGAGTTGGGATATGAAATATGATAGGAAAAATGTTTATGTACCTTCCTATTGCAATGATAAATTTCATAAAGGGATAATTCTAGGAAACCCTTCTCTTTAGATTCAAAATGTTCCTTACAACTCCTATATAAGGTGGCAATTGATCATATATATTGCAACTAACTATGTATTTTGTAAAGCTAACTAGCTATGTTTGCAATTTCCTTTGTCCATGCTATTATAGGGGTAAACAATTTCCTTTACCCATGGAGCAGAATTATTTGACAATATGCCTAGGCCTACGTTAGATTTTCACAATCTATCCTATATCAGGATCGAGTTTTGTTGTTTGTATTTGTTTGAACAATCGAAAACTATCCCATTTTGTATATATATATATATATATATATTGAATATTGAATGTAGTTTATAAAATGGCATGTTGCATTTCAGAATGAGTTCTAACATATACCTTTTAGTTTTATTTATTTATTTCATCTGATTAAAAAAACGTTATTTTGATAAGAAGTGATTGCTACATCAAGCTTTTGTTGAAGAATGAGCTGTCAATATTAATGCTTATCATTTAAATTATAACTAATTCATGATAATTTTAAATGTGGAGCACCCAATAACATATTGACATTATGATGGTTAAGAAAATCATAGGATGAAGTGGTCTCCAAGCACTCCATGCACTGAAATGCTTGATATTTCTATTTTATTCTTGTTGGTTAGTGTTCTATTGATGGTGGTTGAAAATGGTCATGTGCATTAATAAGAGCGGTAAATTAGGATTTGAGAATGATGTATTCAAACTAACAAATGTTCTTTGGCATTCTTGGGGAAATTTAGAATTCGATTGATGCAATTCTAGAATATTAGTACTATTCTTTTACTGGTTATGATTTCCCTCTTAAGGGTGGTTCCAACACCATAGCTTTGACAACTAGGGGAGACTCTACAATATGTGTTCTCAAGTAGTAATTTATTTTGTATTACATTCCATTTTTTTATTATTTTCAATAGATGTGTAGTAATTTATTTTGTATTACACTCTATATTTTTTTCCAATAGATGTTATTGGGATTATTATTTACTTTTTTACTTGCTATATTCCTCTATTGAGATTGTTATTTACTTTTTTACTTGTTATATTCCTATTTTTGTACTTGTTATTAGTCCCCGCCGTAGGCATAGAGGGACTATAGCAATCGATAATTCGTTGACTGCATATTAGTTTTTCCTTTGACCTTAAATATTTGCACAATACCTATTTTTGGAGCTATGGAAATAAAAAAATATATTTTTATATAATAAAAAGTACGATATATGTACAGATCTGATTGGATAAGAGATTGGAGGTCTTATTGTCGACTTCGCTATTCCCAATGTTTTATATGGAAACATATCCAAACTTTTTCTCGTATACAATATTTTTTAATCATATATTTTTCGTCTATATTGCTTGAAGGTGGATTAATGCTGGGATTAGTTGGAATGTTTGTATTAGCATTTTATGCTAGTTGAATATATCCGTAAGTTTTGAAATGTACTAAGCATATTGAAATGTTTTGATATCCAATCTTTATAGTGATTGAGAATTCCAATGTTTATAGCGTCTTTGCCGGATGTATTTTTGTTGAAATGTATTGACATTTATTTCGAGATGCCTCAATAGGCCTGACAGCTTAAATGTTTACATGACGCGACATCCTCCAACAACGCTGACAACTTAAATGTTTTCACACCATGAGGTCCTTAGACAACATGACAACCTTAAATGTTTATGTAAATACGCTTCTCGGAGTACATTTTTCCTCAAAATTTTCTATACAGTTACAATGAATTTGCACAGTCTTGTTTGTCCACCGCCAGTTCAATAGCCATTGTATGTTTCATCCTTGTTATTCCTTTTCAATGCAATTTCGTAATCATTGAAGCTACATACATTGTTTACTATTTCGGTGAGTGCTTCTTCTTCATTGGTTTGTCAGTTGCTTCTTGTTGTTGTTTTGCTCACGATTTGACCTGTGCTTCTGCATTTCATCGTTTCAGAGTAAGTTTCAATGCCATAGTTTCATTTTGTATTCCTTGTTTGTTGTTCAGTGTTTGCAGTTTGCAAGTAAGAATGTTTGCTTATTTGTAGTCGCATGCTCCTCGTATGTTTCTGGTTCCTTCTGTTCTTGGGGTGCAGTTTCGTAATCGTTGGAGATACATATCTTGTTTGCTGGCTCGACGATTCTTTCTGGTTCGTTGGTTCGTGGGTTACTAGTTCTGTTTGATTGGCTGGGGTTTGTGCTTTGGGGCCCTGAGGGTGTAGTTCGGCCTGTTCGTGCTTTCTTGTTGGTTTGGTGGTTGCCATTTTCTTTTGTTTGATTCGACCTTGCAGGGTTGGGGTCCAACGATGGTGGTTGGAGCTTTTCTTTTTTCTTTTTTTTTGGATTATTATTGTTTTTTGGAGCGCTTTACAATGTTCAACCCCTGCACCCACGAGTTGACATGCAGTTGTGTTATTTTCCCTGTCTGACGAGGTTGATAACTGTTATTCTATGAGATTTTGCTGGTGCTTCAGTGTGGGCATGAAAGAAAATAGTTTCATGCAAAATTGTTGGAGGATTACATGTGAAATTGCAATATCCGTTAATTTTTTGTTGGAATAAATCATATGTATGCAGGCTACATTTATAAACCATGTATGGTCAGATGTGCCGATATGACATTACATGTTCTTTATCCTCTACATAGACTGGTGTGCGCACGATACAACTTGTGTTGTGCTTGAGATATGATATGTGCAACAAAGATTCTGCAAGATTATATTTGGATGTATGGAAGCATGTCTGGGTGGTTTGCCACGAAAAACCGAAAACTTGTATCATGGAAACAGTTGTCTATGTAGAGGATAAAGAACATGTATTTCCATTGGTGGAAGCATATTTGGATAAATTGCCATGGAAAACCAGAAATCGTTTAGCTACATCCATGCAATTGCGTGATATTTTGTGCCTTGTAATATATTTTGGGCAGGGAAAAAAAATTTACACATTTGCAACCATGGATAGAGAAGTGCAAAGGTTCATGTTTCTACCTTTCTAGACTGTTCGTTGAGTATATTTTATTGTATGTACATATTGCTTGTTCTATGGTGAATACCAACTTCCATTCATGTTCATTGTATTTTGTGCGTTCCCACATTCAAAAAAACAGAATAGCTGGAGAAAATGAGGGAGTCTTCACTACATCGGTTGAAGAGGATATAGAAAGGTGCATGCTTGTACTTTTGTTTCATATTGCGTTGTTTTCTATTTCATTTATGGTCTGTATATGTGTTCAACTAGTTTATTATAAGCTCGTGTTGTGTGCCTTTCTACATGGTAAGTTATCTTTGTTACATGCCTCCCTACATACTAACCTGCTTCGCTCGCTGTGTTTTCACTGCATTGGTACATTTAAACAAACAGAATACCTGGAGATGATGATGGGATCTTTTGTGGGTAAATAACCCTCTTTCTTTTTCTTTTGCATGTCTGTCTTCATTATAAGTTATCTTCAATACATGCCTTCCTGCATACTACGCTAGTTCATGTCCGTTGTGTTTTCACTGCGTTGTTGCATTTAAAAAAACAGAATGGGTGGACAAGACGATGGACTCTTTGGAGGGTAAATAGACCCGTTTCTCTTTCTTTTATATTTATGTCTTCATACTAACTTGCCTTCATGTCCATTGCATATTTGGCATTGTTGCCTTGGAAAAAACAGGTTGCTTGGATAGGGAGATGAATTGTTCTGTGCGACAACAGAGTGTTCTATGGTACAATCTTCTAAAAGGTATACCAAGTGTGATGGTAAATTAAATATACAAACTGGGTGGCAGCATATAATATTATAGTTGAAAATGATGGCTTGGCAGTAATGGGCCTTTCTGCCCTCCCTATTTCTACTTTTTCCATTTTCTATTATCCCTTTTGTTTTCTAATTCATCTGCTTAGTGTGCTTTCCAAAAATTCCTTCATGCGCT
>SNQJ01S0064121.1:36042-49538 GCA_010110895.2 Picea sitchensis | reverse complement strand
GTGATATACATTTTGCACCAAACACTTCGTTCATTTACAATTCCACCCCATTTTCCAGATTTTGCTTTCTAACCTAGTTGGCAGGGACTACGCTGCCACACAACCTTGTTTGCTTTTGTACTCTATATTATTGTTGTGACGATATTCTTTTTATAGATAGAATTTCTTGACATGTGGAAGAAACCAACATATTTTCATTTGAAGTTGCACCACCAACCCATAATGCAATCTACAATTTCCAATTAATAAAATTCACAAGGCTTGCACTAGAAGAATTAGTCACCATTTATGTGGTAGGAAAAATAAAATGATACTTGAATTGTTATGATGAATAATCCATGGAAATTAGTTGGTGGTTTTTTGTTGTTGATATTCATGAACATGTTAGTACTATGTCTTTATGTCTTTTTCTGATAAAATTAAAATTCTAAACTTGTTGATTAATGTGTTAATGTACATTAAGATTGAACTTAATGGAAGGCCGATTAGAATATTATTATGAAATGATAATTCTAACCAACATTTTTGTGATATGATTGAAAGTTGTCTTTCATCCCGCATAATCAATGTGGTTGGTTTCTTCATTAAGGAAGAATTAAATGCACAATTTAATTAATTTGGTTAGTTTCTTCATTGAGGAAGAATTAAATGCAGTAAACTTTTTTTTGAGAAGGAGAACAATCCAATATATATTGAATAGTGTTATTTGTAATTCCTTGGCAAGTTGCAATGCTTTAAAACATGAGACAAAAATGTGTGGTTGGAGACGAACAGATATAAACTTTCCACATGAAAAAAAGTAGAGTAGTGATTTCAATGTGGTAGGTTATTTGTTTTTGGCATCGATTTCCATACATCAAATATTTAGAGCTTTAAGAAAACATTTTTTTTTTCTTATATAGAAAAACAAAGAAATCATAGATTATTAAGGTATATGGTGGAAAAAAAGGAATGATGGAGACCAAAAAATTTCAACATGTGAAAGTCAATATTTAAAAGTATCGAAAATCAATTTAACGTTTTTCATTAATTATAAGTTAAATATTGTAACACGTTTTACTTTTAAAATCAATTGAAATATTTCCATCAACTCTAAGTTAAAGAATTCATTAACTCTAAATCAATGATTTTAATGAGTTTAAAGATTTTTAGACACCAAATTGGTGAATGAGACCCCTTTGTTTATGGGACAAGGGACCCCTTCCGCCCGGGGATTTGACTAGTAAAGTTTACAGATGTATACATACCCTACCCCCCTTTTGATTTGAACTTTTGACCTCTTAGGAGGAAACACATGTTCTTAACCATTAGGACTACTTAGGCTATCTCTCTCTCTCTCTCTCTCTCTCTCTCTCTCTCTCTCTATATATATATATATATATATATATATATTTCCAATTACAAGATAAGTGTGAAATATCAGTTGGAGTACTGAATGAGATGTTTCTGGATGGCCTGCGGAATCCTTAACTACAAGTCTATGAGGTAAATTGTAATCAACTATGGGAGGACCGTAGCGATACTCTCTCTCTTCAGTTAATTTCCTCTTTTAATCGGTCATTTCTAGAGTTTTTATCTGGTGAGCGTGATTTTTTCCTTTTGGTTTTCTATGGACAAAAAGGATATTGTGGATTATTTCTGGGACCAGCTGGATGACCAACCAATCTGGTCACTTCCAGCTGGAATTTTCAACAATACCCCTTCATTTTCGTTGTTCACAGTGGAAGGCATGGGGCTTGTTGGAGTTACTAGTTATCTTCCCTAACCATACGCCACAACTAGAACCCTCCTCGACCTTGAGGCTCCCGTCACAACACCATATCTAAAGACTTCAGGTTCAGATCTTCAACAAGAGTTCATGGCTTCTCCTTTGGACCCATTTCTTCTACCATGATCGAGACCACTTTCATAGGTTTTCTCTCTGGATCAATGGACGACATTTTGAAACATGAAATAAAATGTTATTACCGAGGAACCATTCGAGGGACTACTTCCTTTAAACCCTCTTTTTCCCAAACTCCCAAGGATTCCTGGTATACAAGAGGCTAGTTTAAGATAGGAAGATCCCTCACGACTCTGCTGGGAACCTTCATCATCTACTTCAGCTGTGGTTCTAGTGTGGCTTTCATCGGGCTTGGTATCTGGTAAGTCCACCTCTTTGAGTCCCATAATTTTTTTGGCTTCCCCCCATCGATCTCCATCCACTCAAATAGGTGAGAGGGAAAGGTTCAAAGACCCTTCTCCCCTTGTTGAGAATCAGATATAACAAGATCCTTCATAGTTCTTTGGAGCCCCAGTGATGGGGAAAAAGGTCCTCCCAAGGTAACAAAGAAAATACCTCTGCATAAAGGAGGCGAGTCAAGCTCTAAATTTGTCCCTCGAATATGATGTCATGTTACCAAAGGTGGTGGAAATGGTGGACACAACCATGTTTGGTCATGAAAATGTACATCATTTTGGTCTCAATACCCTCATGGAATGGGTAGCTAGTTCATGGTCCATCTCTCTAAATCAGCTACCTTCGTTCAAGACCCTAACAAAAGGTTGGTTCATGCTCAGCTTCAAAAAGGCCGAGGATGTGGAGTGGTTCCTAAAAGCCCCATGGTATATTGATGCTACACCGATTTTGCTCAAAATATGGACCTCATTCTTTGACACCAACCATGTAAGAGTAGATGAAATTCCTATTTGGGTTTGCTTTCTTGATCTTCCACCCGAACTATGGACTACAAAGGGATTTAAGAGTCTTGGAAACACCATTGGGACATTCATGGATGTTGATATGTATTTTCTCTCGATAGGAAATATGTTGGTGGCTTGCATACTGGTTTCCCTAAAGATTAGAAGAGGACTAGTGGAGGAAATAAAGCTTACTTGGGGGGGGGGAAGCTTTTGTGCAGAAGCTAGACTATGACGGAATTCCCTTCAGATGCAGAAGATGTCACAAACATGGGAATATTTCTAGTGAATTCTAGATCCATATGCATAGTAAAGGGAAATCCCAAGGATCACAATTACAAAAGAAGAGGGGGGATTCCGAGCTTGAGGAGTCTTTTAAAACTCCTGCACAAAAATAGGGAAAAGTGGTATCATGCTCAAAAATAGATCATGATTAGAAAGATTTGGATGGTATAGACAATTTGAATGGCATTTCATCCTCTTTTTTCAGACACAACAAGAAGCTTCGTTCGTGGTATCCAAGAGAAAGTCGCAACATCAGCATTGGCGATCCAATAGGGCATCATCTCTCATCTGGGTATGTCGCCACGTTCTCTTCCTTTCTTAAATTATTTATTTAATTATTTATCTTTTCTGGGTAAGTACGAGGCATGGTTATTGAAGAACTTCTAATTCTCCTCGGTTCACACAAACACCTTATCTTTTTTTTCCTTTGGTCCCCCAATGACTTCCTTTCCTTTGGACCTAGGCCCGAGCCCATCCCCCTCTCTTCACTGTAGCCCTAATCCATATTATTCAAAGAATTCAGAGGAATATTTAGTAGTCTATCAGTTGAGAAACAAATCCATTCATTTTCTTGGCGAAGTGAACCAAAAATTGGAGGGTCTGGGTCTAAACCCACCTCCCCCCTCAGGAGGGAAAGGTTGGGGATGAAGATCCTTTTTATCCAAAGAAAAATCTAGGGCTGCTATAGACACGGTAGCCAAAAAGGAGTTATGTATTGTTGGGGCCCTTAGAGAAGTGAAAACCCCGAAGGGCGGTTAAAAATTGAATTTCTCTCTTTCAACTACAAGGGTGTTGTGAGCCCTACAAAAACAATTTCTCTCCATGGGCTCGTGGAGTTGTCCCAACCATAACTCATTCTCCTTCAGGAGACTATGGGAGAGACAACCTCGATCATCACGTTGTTGGAAGGAATACTCAAGCAATGGAATTTTGTTGGCATATAATCAAAAGGACAATCTATAGGATTGGTTATGGGTTGGAACACCAGAACTGTCAAGCTTTTAAACTCTCGGGGTTTTGACTCAATTATTGGCATAAATATTAGCTTAGAGGATTTGGGTAGATTCTTTACGGTCCTGAATGTTTATGGGCCTACTCAATATTGCATCCCATTATAGGAAAACCTCTTAAATACATATTTTATGAAAAATGAAGATCTCATTCTTGAAGGAGATCTAAATTTTTCTCTAGGCATGGAAAAATATTGGGGCCAAAGATCACATTCAGACTCCCTATAGGAGGTCTACAACCATTTGTTGGTAGAGAAGGGTTTGATAGACACAACCCCCATAAGGCTCTTCCCAACTTGGAGAAATAAGAGAATATGGGAGGCATATATATCCAAAAGAATAGATCATTTTATTATCTCAGAAAAAATATTGGAGACCACTCTCATTTTTAGACAATGGATCGGGTTTGGAAGGGAATCTGATCATCATCCGATATTTTTGGAGGTTGCGAGAAACACTAAAAAACCAACTAGCCCTTTCAAATTTAACTCAGGTTAGCTGAAGGAAGAGGAATTCATTTCTCTGGTCAAGAAACACTATATCCCCATTGACCAGAATGACCGGGTTGTTGTCCAATTTTCCAATAACCTCAAATCCCTAAAAAGGGCCACAGTTGAATGGGCCCATGGTAAGAGACAGAATGATGAACATGAATTAATAAATGCAGAAGCACCACTAAAATCTATGTATGACTCAGAGGGAGGAGGTTATGCCTCCCTTGAGTCAAAAGAGGCCCTATTAGTGTTGGAAAAGAAGAAAATACAACTATTGGAAGAAAAAGAAAAAGAGTGGAGATTAAAAAGTAGATCTTTATGGCTTCAGAGTGGCGATGAGAATACAAAATTATTTCAGGCCTATGCAAAAGGGATTAAATGGTGAATACAATCTAGAGTATAAAGGAATATGATGGCAGGTCTATCTATTCTTTTGAGGGTCTGGCTCAACTGGGGTCTAGGAATTTCTAGAACTTATTCAAAGTATATGGAAGATATGAAATTGATTCCATAGTATGCCTCACCATTTTATTCCCTAGGTTTGTGGATGAGGAGGATAATAGGAATCTCATGGAAGAGGTCACTAAGGATGAACTCAAAGAAGTCCTCCATGATTTTCAAAAAGATAAGATCCCAGGTCTGGATGATTGGACCATATATTTGTTTGTAGGAATTTATTATATTATTGGAAAGGATATCCTCAAAGTGGTGGAGGAATCACGAATAAATGTCCATATCCATGCACCACTAAATTCCACTTTCATATCCCTTATTCCCAAGAAGGAAAACCCATAGACCCTTGAATATTTTATACCCATCTCCTTATGCAACAAAATCTACAAAGTTGTTTCAAAAGTTATCAATAGAAGAATCAAGGCCATCCTCTCAAAAAAAAATTCCCAGGAGAAATTTAGTTTCTTGGAAGGTAGACAGATCCATGAAGCAATAGGAGTGGCTCAAGAGGCTTTACACAATATAAAATACCGTAAATAGAAGGTGGGAGTGATCAAGATCGACTTATCAAAATCCTATGATAGGGTCAGTTGGCTCTATATAAATATTCTATTAACACATTTGGGGTCCATTTGGGGTTCGAGCTTCCCTTCATTAACTAGATTATGAGCTACATTTCAACAGTCTCTTTTATAGTCCTCATAAATGGGTAAACTTCAAAATTCTTTCTAGCTAGATGAGGGCGAAGAAAAGGATTCCCTCTTTTTCCTCTATTTTTCCTTTTGGTGGAGGAAGGCCTCAACAGAGCCATTGGTGAAGAAAAATATAGAGGGGAATTCATAGGAATATCTATCTCTTCCACCTTAAGGATATCCCACCTCCTCTTTGTGGATGATGTCCTTATTTTCTATAGTGGATTGAGGGGGCATGCAGAGAAATTAAGCTTAATTTTAGACCTTTTTGGGAGGGCATCGAGAATGCATATCAATGCACAAAAATAAACTCTCTCAACCCATCTCATGGATGAAGTGGAAACTACTTGTTATAAGGATCTCTTTCCCTTTAATTTATTGCCTTTTGATGAAGGTATAAATTATTTGGGTTTTCAATTAAAACCAAATAATTATAAAAGGAAGATTGGTTTTGGCTAATTGTAAATTTGGAAAAGAGACTCAAGGATTGGAGTTTTCAATGGTTGTCTAGAGCGGGAAGATTGGTGTTGGTAAAATCAATCTTGGAAGCCATCTCGATGTATTGGATGTCTTTAGCATGGATTCCAAAAGGAAATTTGGAAAAAGTAAGATGTACTTGTTTCATATTCTTATGGGCTGGCTCAAAGGACTTTGTCCTACCATGTGTTAAATGGGAATCCTTGGCTGCTCCAAAATTATTGGGAGGTTGGGTTCTAAAACATATACACTAGTTTTTGAAGGCCCTTGCATCCGAAGACAACTGGAGATTGATCACCATAAACAGTCTATGTACAAAAGTAGTCAACCAGAAATATATTAGCCCTGACTCAGTAGAGGAATGGATCAGAAGACCATCAAAGGATACTACAAATTTCTGAATCATCTGGAAAGCCCTCATCAAATATTTTCAAGTGATAGGAGAGGATATGGCTTGCTGTGTTGGATAGGGAAAAAGAACTAGACTAGGCACCAAACCTTGGATAGGAAGTGGAATAAAACACATACTTCCCCAAGAAATCATAGATCAGTTACATGAACTTGGGTATTTCCATATACACTAGATCACAGATACAACCAGAACCATTATTTGGGGACAAGCCTGGAAGGATGCACAATAGATTGGTCTAAGGGAGGATTATTCTGGAGTCTGTTAAGCTTATATAAGATCTCTTAAACTAGGGAATATCAAAATCATAGAAATGGAGGATGAATTAGTATGGAAACACAAACCTCATGGTATCTACACTCCAAAAGTAGGCTATACGCAAATCAATGTAAAATTCCTACAAAAAGACCCATCTTGGTGATGGAAAGGGGTGTGGAAATAAAATCCCCTTTAAAATAACACATCTTCATGTGGTGTTTGATTAAAAACAAAATCCCCACATGGGACAGGATGAAGCTCATAAATCTGGAGGTCCCAGGGTGGTGCATTTTATGTAAGGCTGGTTAAGAAATTGTCCCACATCTTTTCTTATGGTACCCTTTTGTCAAAACAATATGGTATGAATGTTCACAAGCACTAGGCAAATCCTTTGTCTATCTAGGCCAAAGCATTGAAGAGACATGGAGAACCTGGATTACAAATCCATCAAACAACATTATAAAAGAACTCCCTTTGATCATAAATTGGGGTGTGTGGTTGTCTAGAAATGCTACCATTTTCAATAATCACCCATCAGTCCTAGAACTTATAGTTGCTCAAGTCTTAAGCATACTATCACATTTCCCTCAAGGGAAGTACCATATCCTTTTCCATCAAGTAGTATGATAATTGGTGGACCATTCCCGACCTTGGTCCTATTTTGACGGGGCCTCATAGAATGATGGAGAAACTTGTGGAGGAGGAGGAGTCTTTCATTTGACGGATGCTCACTTTTTCAACCTCAAATTAGGCTTGGGATTGGGAACAAATAATTGTACAGAACTTATGGCATTCAAGCTCTTACTTAATTTTTCAAGGGAAAAAGGAATAAGATCCATCTAGATCTTTGGGGACTCTACGTTGGTTATAAATTGGCTTAATAAAACACAAAGATGTCACAATATCATATTGCTTCCCATTCTTGATCAATTTTGTATTATACTGGCTTCTTATGAAGAATACTCTGTGTGACATGTCTACAAGGAAATAAACATGGAAGCCACTATGCTCTCTAAAGAAAGTATTCAACTGGATTTCAGGAAATGGCATATAGAGGAAGTAAAGGAAGGAACTCATTTTGAATACTATCACAAGCCATTAATAGATCTGTAAGGAGATACTGACCATGCTTGTGGTCCTCAACCTTGAATCCCTCTGAAGTTACATCTGGTATTTTGTGTTATTGTTTTCATATGTCATTATCTTCTAGTGATGATCACTGTTTATGCAACCGTTGGTTTCTTTTTGGGACTATAATCAACTGGTGGAGTACACATATTTAGTTTTTGTCTGAGATACATTGGAATCCTGACTACAATTTGAAACAAACTCTCATATCTAAAATTTTCAGATAGACCACTACAATTATCCAAAACTTGTATTGTATATTATTTAAAGGGAGACATTTTGGCTTTTTTCCTGCTTGACAATAAAAAATCAATATGTAATTATTTTTTTTCTTTTTGGTGAAATTTTCCACCCTCTCATGGCTGGGAAGGATGGAAAACAAAATACATGGCTACATGTATTTATGCATAATGGAAATTTTATTTCTTCTTGAAATAAAATTTACGCTTTTTTTCTTCAGAAGAAAAAAATTCCAATTATAAAAAATATTGATTTTTTAAATTAAAAAAAGAGAGAGGTTATTTTTCAATTAAAATAAAGGTTTTTAATTAAAAATTAAATCATCTCTATGAGTAATTATCAGTTTGTAATACTAAAGAAAATATTAATTGTAAGGAGTCTTAGAAAAGTTATCCTAATTCATGAGTATCTGTTGTCTTTAAAAATTAATTATTTTACAAGATCTTACTCATGTATAAAAGTTAATTATTTTACAAGATATTATTCATGTATAATTATTTTACAAGTATAATATTTTCAATTATAAAAAATATGTTTTTTTAAATAAAAACAAAACATTGACGTTTTTCAATTAAAAATAGAAGTATCTCTATTATTAATTATAAATTTTTAATACTAATTCTAAGTCTTGGAGGAAGCCAAGAAATTAAATATGTATGGGGTTTGGGTATGTCAGTAAACAATTAAGATGAATCCTATGCTTTGTTGTAAGGGTTAAAGCTTCCTTCAAGTGTGGGCATTCGAAGTGTAAGAGTGATAGGTGATTCCAAAAAATTTATTAGGCATTTGGTTTTAAATACCACTCTAAGAGACTTACTTCTATCTTTGATTATGGAAATGATGAATCTTGTTGGAAAAAACTTCCTAGAAGTTAAGTTTTATCATGTTTTGAGAGAACACAATGTCCAAGTGGACATATGTGCTAACCAATCTCTACTTCTAAAAATAGGGGACATCATTGTCAATGGAAACTTAGCCGCCAACTCATCCCTTAAATATTTATGTAGGATATGGTACATAGATCTCATTTAATAAACCACATGGAAAAGTACAAAACCATACCATCAAACAATGACATAGATATGGATAAGGGAGTGCCTCATTTATCTTACATGAACTTCCATTTAATCTTGCACTCAATTGAACATGTGGAGCGTTTTCCTTGGGATGATTGTGGGATAATATCATGGATGAAGGGTCATTTGGGTTGGGATTGTAGGTGTGTTGTATTTTTCACTAGACAAGCAGACTCTGCTTTCTTGTTTTGGTTGGATCATTTGGTCTCCTTCCTACTATGGTACATGGGTAAGTTGGTTCATCCTTCTATAAATTATTCTTCCCAATTCAGAGTGTTTGGTGCAATAATTTGGAGTTCAAAGGTTTAATTTTTGGCTATCGACCTCTATCGTGGATTAATCTATATTTTTCACCCTTTGTTGGAATCATACAAATCCCACCCTCTTTTCATGGATCTTGACTATTAGAGGTTGGTCCTAGTTTCAGTTGGGGAAAACCCTTTTGGCTTCACAGCACTATATCTTTTTATTATCAAAGGAAGTGTGATCTTTCTAGTTTTCTAGGGGGTGAGGTTTCATTCTCCTTTGTTTATCATCAAAATTATTTGCGGGTTTCTTCTCTTTTGTTCTTATATTTACTACATATTGCATTATTGTTCCAGGTTTCCATTGCAACGGGCAGGACATGGTCACAAGAGCCTCAATTTTAAGTCTAGTATCATACAACTTCGGTTATAAAATGGATTATAAAGAATTACAAGAGATCAAGAGGGAAATGAGAAGACATCAAGAAGCCATTCAAGGTAATAAATGTTCTACTGTAGCAGTTATATGAAAAATATAGGAACATGATAATTTGATAACTTCTCAAATTCCTCCAGTGATAGGAACCTTGGTCCAATTTAAACATCAAATATCTATTTTGGAAGCGGATTGCAATATGTTCCACTTAATGGTTATACATTTTTCCAAGGGGTATGAGTGAGGTGCATCCAATTAGGAGAAATCCATGAATTCACATTGCGGAGTTCTAAAGGAAGATGAATTTGTTCATCATCTTTTGTAGAAATCATAAATTGTCAATGTAGACACAAAATCAGCCATTGCATCTCAGGATGAGCTAGCCTTCTAACATGCTTTTTGCTAGATTTTTGTTTTCTTTAAAGTAGCTTATTTTCTAGGTCAATACTGTAGAATCTATACCAGCAAGTTCTGTTGGAAACAATTGTTTTTGTCCCTTTATAGCTATAGATATAGAATAACATATAATTATCTCTTTTAATTTGTTTAAAACTTCTTAAAATAGACTTTATTTTATTATTGATGTGATATTAGCTACACACTATTTTTCTTGATATAAATATCCTCTAGTTATGATTTTAAAAAAATTACTAATTTTTAATGCCAAGTCAAATATTTGTAATGAGTCTTTAAAAAAATGAAAGTTTGTAATTTTTTTTTAACAAAAACTAGGAGATTTTATTCATTAAAAAGGTGTGGTCGAAACCACATGGTACAAAAAAAGAGTCTTAGAGAATAAAAAAAATTCATCTCAGCTATATATTCCAACCATCCTAATTATATCCTTCTATTATTACCTATCCATTTAATAACTTTGATCCTAAATTGAGTAGTATAAACTCGACAATATATACCATTAATACATACAATTAAGAAAAACATTCTCAAGGAGTTGCATTAGGATTCATTTCACTGTCATTTCCATGTTGAATGTAGTCCATTCTGATCTTATTCCCATCCTAAGAAGACACCACACGAACATTTAAGTCCATAATTGGTGCCTCTGTCGATAATGCCTCACCACCCATGCTCATTTCTGGAAGAGAATTCTCACGACTCACATCCCTATGAGCCAATTGAATTTGCAATGATTCATTATGAATTCTTAGAGAATCAACTTCATCATGAATTTTCCCAATCAAAACCTTGTGTTGAACTAGGGTATCCAAAGAAAATGATAGTTATGAGATAAGGGAGCACACTCGAAGAAAGAGCCTTTGTCTTTCTTCAAAATAATTCACCATCATATCCTCGACCTGTGGAGGTTCTTTGTCCCTACTCTCCCTAGTGTTCTCCTAGAATAATAAGCAAAAAGGCTCGAATAATACTATGGAATAGAAGAACAAACCTCCCAACTTCGACTAAAAAAAGATCCCAAAGGGAACCTTTGCCAGCTAGTCGAAATGAACCGAGCATGACTCTATTCCTACAATTGGTGCAAGAAGAGATGAAAATAATAAAGAATTCAAGCACCAACGTGGGGACTGTGAAACCCACAAACAAATCCACAAAGCTTCTTCTGAGAAACCATTTCAAGATAAATATTAAAGCACTCCAGATAATCCACCAAATCATCCACTAGGAGGTCATATAGGATATCTTCTCCCACGATTTCCACATTACCATTAATTAATACGAGGTCGCTCATACAATGAGTAATTTGAATGCTATGTACTTGAATTACCTTGAGTAGATTGTTTCCCATGAGAAAACCACCCAATACCTTATAGGAACTAACAACATCGCCCAAATCTACATGCTACCACAATACTTTCTTTTCATCACCATCTCTTGCAATAATGTCTATGAATCCCACTTGAAGAACATACATCTAGCTGGTAACGGATAAGTATTTGCATTGTACCTTATTTCCTGAGTTATTCTTCCACCCATGAGCTGGATCAATTATCCGACCTCGTTGATATGATAATATGTCTTATCCTAAAATGTAAGACAAGAAGCCGACTTGCCTCATTCATCAAACGTCCACGTGGAGAAAAGAATCTCACCATGTGGGATGAGAATACATTAACTTGGATCATATTCATAAGGTTACGTGGGAGGAACCGAGATTTCTATAGCATCAAATCCCAAAATACCAGGAGTTTTTTCGATGACTCGGTTGGCCATTGCATCTCCTTCTGAATTATTAGGACAAAACACATGGTAGAGTTGGACGTTAAGGTTCCACGAGAGAGTATAGGGTAAAATCATGAATATGGGTAACACTTTTGTGAGAATCGGGTCTCCAAAATTCCAAGCACCATTGTTTTGGCCGAAAAATGTCTCTAGGATTTTTTTCGGCCAAACATTTGCACGTCAAATTGAACGATGTCCTGACGGTGCCCTAGAAATTCGTGTACAATATTTTTTGGATGAATTGTTTTTCCCATGGTAAGAATATTTCGGCCGAAAGGTTTATTTTTAACGGATTCCGTTAAAAACTAGGTTTCGCCCGAAAGAATATTTCAGCCGAAAACTTGAAAATGGGACTGTTTGCAGGAAACTGCATATTCTCTCCAGCTTACTTGATCTTTGGAGGTAGAAGACTCCTACAAATACTCATAATTTAGTTTTGGAATTGATACCAACATTTTTAAAATTGAACGTACTTTCATCGGATACAATTTGTTTTCATTTTCATTGTTTTTATCTAATTTTATTTAATTTTATAAAAAAATCACTGCATAATATTTTTAGGTGAGATTATGATTTAGTGAAATGAAAAATCCATATCTCTAAAAATACACAATGGAAAATTATGGAAAATTTTATATTCAGAATCCTTAAACTGTTCCCTTCAAAAGGGTATTTTTACATTTTACTTTTAAGTAAAAATTAAGATAGATACATGGTGGGGGAAACATGTGTTTAAAATCTGTAAATTTTTCAGATTGGTCAACTTCAAAAAATTCTAGAAATTATAATATTCATCCATTAGATTCAAAACTATAGTCATCACAAAACAGAGTCTTTGTAGATTGTTGCAGTATATTTCATTTGTCAAAAAACAAAAGTTTAATAATGGATACATTATTGGGGGAAAAATAACTCATTATCTTTCCCTTCATTTTTAAGGAACATACTGTCAAACAATTGCCAAATTGACATATCAAATACGAATAATTTTTTTTTTTAAATAGTCAGTAGAAAGCTAACAAATTTATTCACAAGTTTTGTTTTTACAGTAAAGTAAAATTCTAAATTAAAAAAACACTTTTGTTTACCGAAAGTTGAAGAACCTGTTAAAATAAAAATAGAACATTATCATAAAACAAGAAAAAGTGTCACCCATCTTCATGATTTTACCATCTAGTTCAATCCACCAACACCTTTAGGCTTAGATCCTTTGGATAGGAACCCAAAACAATATATCTGATAATATTTTTGGAGTCTCCGACTATATTCAAATTGAAAATTTGACATTGTTTTTCCAATTGAATCCCCTGAAAAATAACATAGGATTTATCCTTATTGTTAGTGGCAACACCTATATTCCAATAAAAATACAATTCTCGGTTTCCACCGGGGTCATAAAGCGCACACCCCCCCCC